>CAKAOI010035292.1:28338-135565 GCA_916701655.1 Sebastiscus albofasciatus | reverse complement strand
TATACTAGTAGTACAACTTCATACTATACTAGTAGTACCACCTCATACTATACTAGTAGTACACCTCATACTTTACTAATAGTACAACCTCATACTTTACTAGTAGTACAACCTCATACTATACTAGTAGTACAACCTCATACTTTACTAGTAGTACAACCTCATACTATACTAGTAGTACAACTTCATACTATACTAGTAGCACAACCTCATACTTTACTAGTAGCACAACCTCATACTATACTAGTAGTACAACTTCATACTATACTAGTAGCACAACCTCATACTTTGCTAGTAGTACAACCTCATACTATACTAGTAGTACAACCTCATACTATACTAGTAGTAGTAGTACTGATTTGGTCATATTGTAGCATGTAGTATGTAGTATTCGAACAAAAGCAAAATCTCCAGTATGCCAAAAAAATACCCGGATGTCGTACTGATTCAGTAAAAATCTCCATTATGCATCGGTCCAGTTTACCTTGCCTACTGTATCCCACAATGCAAAGCGCTAGAACGGTCACTTTCGGTCATTTTTGTAATGTAAAGTAGTGGAGGTTTGCTATTGTCCGTGCTGTTTACTTCCGCTTTCTAAAACCGGAAACCTGCGAAACCTGGCCTAGCGTATAACAAAATAAATCGATTTACGTTGCATACTACATACTACTGACGAACGCAGTATACAGTACATACTGCGTTCGTCAGTAGCATGTAGTAGGCGGTTTCGGATACAGCCTCTCTGACTGATAATTAATAACATTATTATCGCCAACCTACTGTCAAAATTGTTGACTTCTGGACTGGTTTGTTTGAACTCATAGTTAAATCTCACTTGTTGTTGTTGCTATTCTCAGTTTTAATTATATAGGGTTCACAAAAAGTCTCGCAGCGTGGGTTAATTTAGTCACATAATGGTGGTAATTCAGTAAAATAAGGTTTATTGTCCAGCCTAACAAAAGTATATGTTGGGTTCTGAGTCCTTATCTGGGGCCATGATGAGCTCCACAGGTGATAGATGAAGACAGTTTGTGTATTTACAGTATGTGTGCCTACAGCATGTTTGTATTAGCGTTTAACATACAGTACATGCGCACGCGGCTTCTTGTGACGCTCTCGCCTGCTGTAAGTGAGCGTGGGCGGATGTAACCTCCATAATGCCAGGCTTTGTGGCCGGCGGCTAACGTCATCGGAATGTATAAATACAGAACGCAGTGAAAGAGTGCACTTTATTGAAAAGAGTGCAGAGGGTGAAATGCACCGCACAATGGAAGATACAGCAGATATAGCCGTCGGCTCTGAGTCTGTAAGACGTCTTGTTAGATGTTTCTATAGTGAGCAGAAGAACCCATAGAAGCCCACACTAATGGCTTTTTTACACAAGAGCACAGAAAACACACATGATTTTCTTGGTGTGTGTGTGTGTGTGTGTGTGTGTGTGTGTGTGTGTGTGTGTGTGTGTGTGTGTGTGTGTGTGTGTGTGTGTGTGTGTGTGTGTGTGTGTGGGGGATGTTGGTCTTTGTGTTTAGGAGATAGAAATGTTCTTGTCCCACTCGGTCTGCAGTCATTTTAAGTCACTTGACTTCCACCGCCTCAAGGCGCTGCTGTGCCTGTGTGTGTTTTGTGTATGCACACATACGCCACCCCGGCAGCCATGTAGAGCAACGCTCCTGTTTACCATTGCAAATTTTAATCCAAGTCAACTGGTTTTATCGCAAGAGGTTTCTCCATGCCTGCTGCAGGTTTATTTTCGGTGCATCTCTATATTTGTGCGTGCTATAGGGGGATTGCATAGATTTAGCTCGTTAACCTTTTGTTGCCTGTCATCTCTTTGAGCGTGTTTGCATTTGTGGCCCTGTGTATACGTGTACGCCATGCATTATACATCTACTGTAGAGTTCAGTCAATGCAGCGTAGCGTGTGGTCTTGTATCCGTCGGCTGCCCGTGGGGGAATTTCAACGACAGTCGATTCAGCCTCTATAGATCGGTGTGGCCTGAACCCTGCGGCACAAAGCCGTATGCTTTTCTGTGTCTATTAACTGGACGCTACAGTATTTAGCTTAATCACGGAGAGCTGCTCAAAACACTGCAACCCCATTAAGATTGTTGTAACTAAATTATGGCTTACAATCCAGATTTCTTTTAGCCATTTAGCTGATGCTTTCATCCAGAGTGACATACAGTCCAGTGTGTGTGAGGGGGAAGCAGGTAATTGACTTGTGTAACAACAGCTCTGCAGGGCGCACGGCTATTGATGAAACACACATTTATTGCTGTAAAATGCATGGATTCATTTAGCTGCATTGTGTATATTTGTGTATTTTGGACAGAGCTAGCTGGAGTGCCTCGGTTATGAAGCTACTTTATTGATCCCCGTGAAGGAAATTCAATTGTTACAGCAGCAGCTTTGGAATGAGAGGTAGATGCAGACAGGCGATCCAAATCTCAACATGAAGAATAACTAGGACATGTAAATTAAAAGAAAAGATGAAAAATAAATCAAGTTTTATGCTGCCAAAGTGCTGTGTAATGAATAAGTAAGCTGTGTTATTAGCTCATCTAATAAATGATAATACTTTTCTATTGATTTTTGCTCTGAGGAACCAGTGAGATTCAACCATCTCTACTGCCTCCTCCTTGATGGTAACACCTAGTAGATCAGATAATCATTGAGAAAATCGACCTCTAGCTCCATAGAGTTGCTAGAGCTGCGAGTTCATCTTCATCTTCCTATAAGACGTTGATGCATCTGGTGATAGAGGAGTCATCAGAGGACACAACGCATTCAAAACACACAATATTGCAGAACAACATGACTGCTCATTTTGTGGTGTTCCTGCATCGTTGAGAGCTTCTCGCCAAGCTTGATAGGCTGGATGGTTATGAAAGCACTGCAGAGGTCAAAGGGTCAAAGCGCCTCTCTTTAGGTGACAGTAACACAGATGTTACTTACCAGAGGCCTCAGGTCAGGTTAGTCTCTTCATGCCTTGTGAGGTCAGGGGTTACTGCTCTTTTGTCTGGGACATTCCTTCTTTGACAGAACGTTCCAACAGGAGTACACATACTGTACCAAACATTTTAGTCACTCATAAGATTTACAGGAAGAGAATATATTATTAAATATGACAGAAAGGTTATGATTTCTATTAAAAGTGACTGAAGGCTATTATAACAGTATGTGCCCCTTCAAAAGTATTACACTTTTTTTTCTTATAACTGCATAAGTATCTGAAATGTTCAGGTTTCCCCCTGATAGCCATTTTGGACTGTGACTGGCATCATGACTGTAGACTGTATATATAGATATATAGATATATATCTATATATATATATATATATAGATGGATGACTCGTCTCCACTAAAGTGAAGCCAAAATAAGCTGGATGGAGCTGCTATCTTGAGATTTCTACGTCATTTGGAGTCTGCGCAGAAGTGATCGGGGGAAAAGAACGTACATATACAGAAGTGAAAGTCAGCGCCCAGGATGGTGAAGTTCTGCCATTTTGGACTGAAAGCGACGACCGGGCGCCAGTAAAACGTTTCAACTCCAAAAAGGCAGACAAACACATGTTACTGTTAAATTATAATGGACATTTGTGTTGTGATATTTAAACAAACTGTCCGTCAACAAGGAAATAAAAGCCTCTCGTCTACAGAGTCTCTAGAGAGCTCCAGCCAGCTCATAGCGGTCTCTGAGCGTGACCGCCCGGCTGGTGAGGCAGCGACCCCGGCAGGCGCTATAGCTAGCTGTGATGGCAGTTTGTGGAGCTTCTAAACTCCGAAAACTAATATCTAATATCGTAAAACTGTCAATATTCTAAATCTACACAGCTGATTTCTCACCTCATAAATTTTCAGAAGTGAATTTAGTGATGCAATAGCTGTGAAAAATGTAAAATACGAAACGTTTTTAGCTGCTGTTGTTGTTGTTGTTGTAACTGTAGCCTGTAGCGGTCGAGCACTTTGCATTGTGGGATACAGTAGGCGAGATAGACTGCTCCGATGCGTACTGGAGATTTCTTCCGAATCAGTGCGACATCCGGGTACTTTTGACATACTGTAGATTTTGCTTTTGCTCGCATACTACATACTACATTTTGGCCAAATCAGTACTACTAGTATAGTATGCGTTTTCGAATACAGCCGATATCTCTGGTTTTGCTTCATCGATTTAGTATTTGTGAGTCGGACCGTGTTTCAGGAGTGCAGTGCTAAATCAGGCTGATGTTGTCTGGTCCCGTCTCGCCTTGTGGATTCACCATGTTAGATGGTGAAAAATCCCTCTGAAGCCAAAACAAATGTTCAAAGATTATGGCAGCAGCCTGTTTTTTTTTTTTTCCACACTCATAGTGCTTACTGTATGGGAATCTAGCACTGCACCTTGTGATAATGTACTGAATTGATGGCTGGTGGTATGAAACAGGATCCTGCTGAGCCATAATGTGCAGCGAGAGGTTATGTGGGGGCAGTGACGCCAAGCTGCATCCTGAAAATAGCGGTGAGATCTCAGCTCTCTCCACACAGACACTCTCACTCCGGAGGAGAGGAGAGAATGAGTCAGCTGTCCGACCGGGGGCCCCGAGATGGAGAGACGGAGAGAGAGAGAGAGAGAGAGAGAGAGAGAGAGAATGAAAGATTAACGATGAATCAATCAGAGGTAGAGACCGTTGGAATGGGTAAGCAGAGCTGAAGGACACCCGCGGTCTGAAAACCCACGCCTTAACATTGAGAGTGGAGGATGATGCTCTTGTTGCTAAGGAATACCTGTTACCCTGGTGATAACGAGACATGTTTAAGGATGAGTCATCAAGTTTGAACTCCAGAGCGGTCAAATGTCAACTGTACGGCTTCTCGGCGGTCGGAGAAGTGTCGGCAACGCTCTGTGGTTTTCCTTTGTCATTAACAGCAGGACACATCGCTGATGTCAAGTCTCAGAAGGCGTGCGGATATAATTATTAGTCATGGGGGAGAATATAGACTAAACGAGTCAGAGAACAAAAAAATAGAAGAAATAAATCATTAAATTGTAAAGAAAATATGCAATGAGACAATATGTACAAGATCTTAAGAATATGCTTATGGAAATAATATATTTTTGCACAACCGCATGTATTTTAGCCTCGCTATGGCAGGAAGAACAAGACTTGACACAATTTCAAAGCATAGTAACTCGTTATCACACGATATCTTCATGAAAAAATATGCTTTTCTTTTCTTTTTTTCATGCTCGGTAGAAATGCGTCATTAAATGGGACAAACACAGCGAGACCCAGATTCCTCACAGGCGAACTGGAATTAAACGAGCAATTGTGGAATTCTTTTAACTGGTTCAGTTGCTGATTTTGCTGTGGATGGATGGATGGATGGATGGATGGATGGATGGATGAATGGATGGATGGATGGAGGAGTCGCCGCACAAGCTGCAAAAAACAAGCCAAAACACAGCAACAAAAACATGTGTGTGGATGGACTGTGTGATGGACTGTGTGTTGACAGGAGACTCAAACGTATTAATGCATTTAAAACCCAGTTTCATAGTGATGGGATTTAACATGAGAACAGCATATGAGATATGTTGATTTATATCTTTCATGTCCGTAACTTTAGCTGTAGCCAAAGCCTGAATTAGCTCATTCTTCTTTGTCATAGTTGTTGAAGTCAGTGAGCCACACGGTTGTATCAGGTGACATGTTTTGTCCATTTCAATGAACATGGACACTTTGGTTTATTTTGAGTCCACATCCACCGTCCTGCTGCTGCAAATACTCACTGGAGGAAAAACAAAATCATGGCTGGAAATATTCCTCAACAAAAACAGCATTTACTCCTGATTGAGTAACGTTTGATATTTTAAAATGAAAATGAAAGAGTACAGTATATTCATGACCCATTTTTAAATATTTATGGATTTCTTTATTTACGAAAAGGGCTTAGGGGGTGAGAGCCAGGGAACGAGAAGAACTAACACATTGTTGTGTTTTTGGTCTTTTCTTGGGATTTGTTGACATTAAAGAGGACCTATTAGGATTATTTTCAGGTTGTATTTGGGGTTTTCTACTAGAACATGTTTACATGCTTTAATGTTCAGAAAACTCTTTTACTTCTCCGCTCCAGCTCCGCTCTAACTAGCTTTGTTTGAGGGGCGTGCCAAACTTGCACGTTATGCAAATGTGTTACTTGGTGACATCACAATGTTACGGAAGAAAAGGCGGGACTTTCAGAAAGGCGTTTCAGGAAGTTCAGGAGCAGTGTTTCTGTGGGGGGGAGTAACTCGCTTTGGTGTGGATTTTATAACTTTGCAGACCTTTTACATGCACAAATAACTATTTAACACACTAAAGGAAAGGGATTGAAGCATGATAGGTCCTCTTTAACCATAATAAACAATATCTTCCTGGATATTTAGTCACGCCCTATATACTATATGTTGGTTAGTCCAATACAGATATCAATAGTTGGGAGTTTAACAATCTGATTACAATATATCAGCCAATTTCCCTTAACATAAACACATTGCATAAACCAACAATCTTGATACGTATCCTTTAGATTTCTTTTTTGTAGAATTGTGACCAAGATATATCCAAAGTTGATCTAAAATCAAGACAGATTCAGCAACTGCGTGGCTTATTTCTCACCTCAAATGTTTTCAGAAACACATTTCGGTGAACCATTTTTGTAATATATGAGAAAAAAGTTGGTTCCTGTTTGAAAGCTGGAAGCGTTCATCCAATCAGGTGCCTTGTGTCTAGTGACAGCCCATCAAGCGTCCAATGCTGGGAAGCGACGCGACCCCTTGCGTCCACAAAATGCCCCTGGACACGTACCATAAGTCTGAAACTTTAACTTAATCCTCATGACGACAGTGGATTCTTGTAATTGTGGATGCAGAGCTGTACTTATAGCTAAATGAATGTTTGTTTTGAAGGTAAATCTAGAAGTTGTTTACTTCTCTTCTGTTGATATTTTCTGTGCCCTGCCCTGTCAAGTCAACAATTTACAGCAACAGAGCTGTTCAGACACGATCACACGGTGTGTTATGATGAGCAATTCACTGGTAGGAAAAAATGGCTTTATTATTAGTGTTGAATCCAGTCCTCGGTGGCGTCTCCGTTTCCATCTCTTCCCTGTGGATTTGGTCAAATGAAATCATTTTACATCTCTTTTTTCAGTATTCTCCACATCCCTCAGCAGCACAACGCAGCATTTCCACTGCAGTCATGATGAGCTCCTGCAGATGACTGAGCTGCTTTTCAGGTGTGAATGATGGAGCTCGGACATTGTTCTCCGCTGAGTAGCATTAGTGCTTCTTTTGTGTGCTGCTAATTTTCAGATAAAGCACGCTGGATGCGGTCAAACGTGCCGGGCCGTTGAAAATTGTAGCACTGAGGCTACAGATGCCGTTGAGGGGCGTGAGAGTGGAAAGGCTGACACTGAAAACGGGCAGCGTGTGTGTGTGTGTTCACAACAGAGCACGCACTTACACTTGTTTTAGGGTGTAAGAAGCAGCCTGGGCATGTCCACACACATAACGAGATGTTGAAGGATGGGAGACACATTCTGCAGTCATTCACAGTAAAAGGTTATAGGCTGAGAGACGCCTGTCTCAACCTGTGCTCCGTCTACAGTCACATGTACTGCAACAGCGCTTCAAAATAGTGTCATACCAATATAGTTTGAAGAAAATCATTGAAATGTAGATTAAAATATGCATTTAATGTCCTATATTAAACATGCATTACTGCAGGAATGGACAAAGTTTGTTACATGAACATGAAAATGCTTTTACTGTAGACGACGTAGGACATTCCTGATGGTTCATATTTGTCCCAACGTGATCACACACGTGCACGAACAGTTGTCAAACTGAGTTACTACTGTGTTTATGCCATCATGTAATCATCACAGCTCCTCCGTTATACCCACCTTAAGTTAGGGCTGGGTTCATTTCAGTGACTGGAATGCCTGCGATGAGGAAAATGACAGCTTGTTAGAGTCGTGGTCATAAAAACCTTTATGGTTACTGTGGCACACATACGTATGCACAAAAAATAAAAGGCACCTGGATCAGAAAGACTTTGTTCAATATAGAGATGCTCATTTTCTTAACCGATAACTGACCCTCGTTAACCGATTATTAACTGTTAACCGACAAGATTTATGCCTCGTACCAGCTGCAGGAGCTCAACAGATATTGGTTGACGGGAGTCCCCAGTTCACCGTCCGGGAGCGTTAACTTAGCAGCTACGATGCTGCGTGTACTTTTACTTTCCCAGTAAATGTCTCCACTGCACATTTAGTTTAGTTTAGCAGGTTGTCAGCTGTGTGTCTGCCCGGCATAACTTTAGCGAATGCCCAACAAACAGTGTGTCTATGTGCTACATTAGTAGATATGCGCTACGCAGCCCAATACGAAACAAACTGCTCCTCACTGTGTGTTCTGACTCCTTTCTATCGGAACCAGCATTAACGTTATCAGCAGTTTGAGCTCCAGTAGCTCTTCTATTGGATCGGACAACACGTGCCAGCCTTCGCTCCCCACGTGCATCAATGAGCCTCGGGTCTGACCATGTCGCCGGTTCGCCGATTTTCCGTCCTTGGACCACTTTTGGTAGGTCCTGACCACTGTAGACCGGGAACATCCCACAAGAGCTGCAGTTCTGGAGATGCTCTGACCCAGTCAGTCGTCTAGACAGCACTATTTGGCCCTCGTTGTCAAAGTCACTCACATCCTTACGCTGGCCCATTTTTACTGTTTCCAAACACAAAGTTCAAAATGTTCACTTGCTGTCTAATATATCCCGCCCACTGCCAGGGGCCATTATAACGAGATAATCCATGTTATTCTCTTCACCTGTCAGTGGTCTTAATGTTATGGCTGATCGGTGTATAGTCATAAAATAAGCTTTGTAAACAAACCAGTAATAAAACGATGTGTTAAAAAAGTGAAATGTAGAGGGGTAAACATACGGGAGCTACTGTGCATAGACGACGTGGAAGTGTCCCCTTTGGTTTAGGGAGCAAATTGATGCTGCTTGTGTGCAAATTAGAGGCAATAAGTGGAGGAAATTGATTATTACACCTTTAACCAGAGGAGGAGGGAGATGGTTAGCATGAAACCCGGCATACCGCTGAACCTCACTGACAGTTTTTACAATCACTAGTTTAAAATCCTGATTGTGGTGCTTTTGTTTACAACAGTTGTACAGATTTCTTGCTGAGAGAGATCATAGAAATCATCGGTTTTTATAGAGGATATTAAACAGGGACACGGTGTTACAGATCTGTTCTGGTCCAGCAGGATGTCTGTAGACTCTGGCAGCCATTAACAGACTCTGGAGGGGCACATTGGCATGTTTCTGAGTGAATGAATGAATGAATGAATGAATGAATGAATGAATGAATGAATGAATGAATGAATGAATGAAAGAATGAGGGGTCAGCAACCTTTACTATCAAAAGAGCCATTTTAGGCAAAGAAAAAAAGAAAAATCTGTCTGGAGCCGCAAAACATTTGATCATTGTGATGAAGGTAACACAGTTTATAGTCTCAGTATATAGTATATAAGTCTAATGCAGTGAGGGCCAAAGACGCAATGTACTACAGAGTATTAGGGCCACACTGAGGGGAAAAAAATCAGAGATTTCCAGAATAAAAGTCATAACTTTACGAGAAAAAAAGAAAATAACACCTAGAGTTACTACTTTATAATATTATGACTTTATTTTTTTGTAAACTTCTAACTTTATTCTTGAAACCTAATACTCCGTCATACTGTTGTACATTAGACCTACAACAATTATAAATAAAAATGAAAATGTAAACAAAAAACAGTTATTCATTTCCATTTTTATAAATCCACAGGGAGCCACTTGAGAGGCGCTAAAGAGACGCACGTGTCTCCGGAGCTGCAGGTTGCAGAGCCCATCCCTTAGCTAAATAAAATAACAAACATTGCCCCCCCAAAAAAACAACCAGCGATGTACTCAGCCATTCGCCTCATAGCGATATATTCGTCCAACACTTAACAAAGCTGGCAGCTGGCTGGAGGGAGATTGCCTGAAAGTAATTTTCAGTAAATATCACAATATAAAACGTGTGTTTAAAAAGTTCACACGTCGGAAGATAGCAAGTACTGCTAACCCATCTTTTAAGTTGTTACGTGTCCAGACTGATAAGCACGTGGTTTGTTTACATGACGTACAGTAACTCTTGCTGTCAGGACACTACCGTCTCTCTGCTGCCGACTTCTCTGCCATCATTACGGTTGTTATTGAATTATTCCTCGTTCGCCTCGACCTAATGCCACATTTCATTTTCGATGAATCAAAGTGACGTTGTGTGACTCTCCCGTCCTGCGGTTCATTCAGTGCGCCGAGGCAGGCAGCCGCAGTTTTTCCACTCTCGAATATAATTTTAATATTCGAATATCTGTTTTTTTTTTTACTAGCCCTAGCAACATCTCACCTTTATACCAAAAAGAAGCTGATAAAAACAGATCCATCTTCATTTCTAATTACACAAATGCCGCACAGTACAGCAGGTAATGACCTCAGTTCACTCAAGATGAGCTTGTTTTCAGCCTCCTGTTTGTGTTTTCCACTTGCTCAGCACTGACGCTTTCTCCACCTCCACCTGGACCGATGTACAGTATACACAGACACCCACATACGAGGCTTTGTTGTTGTGTCCATGTTGTCTCTCTCTCCTTTCTCTCTATCTCTGTCTCTGTTTTGGTTTCTGTCTGCTGCCTCTGTTTTTCGCTGCTTGTGTGTCTGTTTTGTTCTGACTGGTCTCCTCTGCTCCTCAGCCTACACACCTCTCCTTTTTACCTCTCTATTTTTCTCCGTCTCTGCTTGTGTCTGTCTGTCTCTCTCTGTATATACTGTATTTGTCTCTTTCTTGTCTGTCTGTCTAATTCTGCCTACATATTTTCCTCGACCTCTTTCTGTTTATGTCTTTCGGGTTGTTGGTTTTCGTCTGATACGCTTCTCTCTCCTTCTTTCTCTTTCTTGTTTTCTGCCCACCTCTCTGACTCTTCTTCTTCCTCGTCATCTCTCTACCTTCTCTGTGTCGTCTATTGTCTCTTCACCCACTCGATTCGTCTCTATCCCGTCACCTGTCTGTCTCTCTCAGGCTGTGGCGTCTTCGCTATATCTAAATGTGTTTTTTTCGCTGCTCGGCTCGGGGCCAGGAAGTTATGGGAGGCTAAGTGTTCGCACAGCCAATGGCGAGATGAGCCTTATAAAAGCGCTGAGCTTATAGACGTGATGTATGACACCCTACGCTACGTGACTGCTTTGGTAAAGAAGCAGCTTCCTGCTGCAAGGACACAGCCCTCTACTGCGTGTGTGTGTGTGTGTGTGTGTGTGTGTGTGTGTGTGTGTGTGTGTGTGTGTGTGTCAGTTGTAAAACAGCAATGAAATCTCAATGCCAAGTTATCTGCTGTCCTTCGCTGCTGCATTGGAAGAACCATCGCCGTTGTGTGTGTGTGTGTGTGTGTGTGTGTGTGTGTGTGTGTTGGCCTTGCCACCACGTTAACACTTTGTGTCCTGGATTTTTTAGCCCCCCTCAGCCACCCCCCCTTCTTCCCCTCCTCGCTCTGCAGTTGCCATGGCAACACACCAAGAGGCTCCATCATGTGTCTGAGCCTGTGACCGCAATTTTATAACAGCTCACAAAGCGCTGGCTTTGTGTGTGTGTTTATATATATATATTTATTTATTTTTCTTCCCTATCTCTTAATTTAGCATTTGATCATGTTGCCGGTGGCGTGAGGTGACGCTGAATAAGAAGTGTTTGTGAGACTTGGTTTTTCTAATTCAAGTCTCACCGAGACATCATTGAAAAAACAGCACGTTTGTGAATTCAATTGAGTCATGATGAGGAAATATTGGATTGATTGAAAATGTCAGCCTCCCCCCCCCCCAGTGCTGATGGATGTGAGAGCTCTGTTCTCTCATCACACGTTGTTTTACAGAAGTTCATGTATTACAGGATTGTGACAGGAGAGCTCATCTGACGAAAACACAATGAGACGTGGAAGTAACTCTATTCCCCCAATCACAATCAATGTGGACACATTTGTTGGATGGCGTTTATACAGTCACACTGCTGGTACTGCAGGTACAGCATGCAGTGGTGGTGTTCAGCAGAGGTTCTCAACATGTGTGTGCCTACAGCTTGCATAATGTCGAGGATAAGGTCAACAAAAGAGTTCCCCTGTTTTTATTTGAATGATTTTCAGAGGCCATAAGAGGTAAAGTTATCCAACAGTTCGCAAGACAAAATAAAGCAAAGAACTAGGGCTGTCCTCGTCAGAAAAGAAAGAACTAACACTCATATGATTTTGGCAACTAATCGATTAGTTGATTTAATCAACAGATCAAACAAAAGCACCACTTTAAAGGTCCCATATTGTAAAAAGTGAGATTTTCATGTCTTTTATATTATAAAGCAGGTTTAAGTGCTTCATAAATACTGTTAAACTATCAACTCAACATACGGAGAAATACACACAGCTCGTATTCAGAAATCGTACGTTTGAAACAAGCCGTTAGGATTTCTGTCTATTTGTGATGTCACAAATACACAATATTTAGACCATTATGCATTTTTAAACGTAAACATTTTAAATGTGTCCATGTTTATTCCCTGTTGCAGTGTATGTAAATAACATCAGCTGACAGGAAGTAAACATGGACCAAAACTGTTGCCTAGCAACGCAATTCTGTTGCAATTCCTTTGAGATGCGCTAAAATGGAGCGTTTCAGACAGAGGGTGAAGACAGGTATATTCAGACAGACATTATGAGGAAAATAAAGTGTTTTTTGAGCATTAAAGCATGTAAACATGTTCTAGTAGAAACACAAAATACAAGTATGAACCTGAAAATGAGCACAATATGGGACCTTTAAATCTTTTGTTTACCAGAGATGTGCTCATCAGTTTCTTGGAAATAAGTCATCCAGCATGAAAAAAGCATAAAAAAAACCCCGAATCGACTAAAGACATCTTAGTGGACTAAGACCAAAACGACAGATTAGTCGACTAAATCGACTAAGAGGGGGGGCAGCCCTACAAAGAGCAGAGGAATGTGTGAAATAACAAATGTAATGTGCATAGCGTAAATGTCTTTTCTGACCCCTCAGATTGAGCTTGGCGACCCCTCGGGGTGTCCCGACCTTCAAGCTGGGAACCAATGCTCTAAAGGATCCATGAACAGTAATGAACAGTAATGAGTAGTGGGTTAATTAGACCAAAATAGATTACATGCATGACATTTCAAGGACTGATCAGGTAGTTTTCAAAGGTAACTTTGGTATTTTTCAACCTGGTGACTAATGGGGACAATAATTTCTGAAATTGATCCAGTATTGAGGGAGAGAGCTGTAACTGGCAGCCGTGAAATAAGCTGCGACGGCAAGTGAGCAGCGTCACTTTAACGTTTCGTTCACTAAAAGTGCTTGTTTTAGCCACTGACAGGCTCAGATTGTTGTTAAAGGACCCTACAGAGAATTACAATGTTTTTCTTACCTTTCACTTGATCCGGTCTGTTTGTTATTGTGTCCAAGTAGCTCAAGGAGAAGTCGTGAAATCTGAATATCCGTATATTGAAATAAATACTGACGGCCTTCGAATTCAAAGACCTCATCCACATCGTTGAAATCATCTAAATATTCAGCCATGACATTGTAAATCTTCTAGATAACACTAAGCTACGCTTTCTGTACTCCAACATAACGAACTCTCACGTTTCCACCGTGGATGTATTCCACTATTCCACTGTTATCTCTCGACAACACGTCACCTCGCCAGATTTCAGAGCGAGACTTCTCCTTGAGCAAGACTTTCCATTATGGCAGACACTTATAATAACAATCAGAGCCTGTTATGGCAAAAAACAAGCACTTTTAGTGGACGTAAATGACGCCGCCAATAGCACCATATTGCAGCCTGTGCGTAGCTACCGTCCGCAGCGCTCTCCCTCAATACTGGACCAACTTCAGATATTGTTGTCCCGGTAGTTAGAGTCATGGGAAAATACCGGAAAAATACTGAAGTTACCCTTTAACAGAACAAATCTGAAAAGCACCATAGCTTGCAGAGCTTGCGGTGTCCTGACACAAGTAGCACAGCAGCAGGTTTGGTGGGATCCGACACAGCGACCTAAAGCAAGATGCTAAACCCCCC
Organism: Sebastiscus albofasciatus; assembly: GCA_916701655.1. NCBI lineage: Eukaryota > Metazoa > Chordata > Actinopteri > Perciformes > Sebastidae > Sebastiscus > Sebastiscus albofasciatus. The sequence continues at coordinate 121,369 of CAKAOI010035292.1, read as the reverse complement.
CACTGCCTGATCAATCATGGTATACGTCGGCCTGGATAAACGCTCAGAAAGCAGCCCGACCTGGAGGAAGAGGCAACCTGTGCTTCTCTCTCAGGTGCTCAGTTCCATTTTAGACGAGCAAAAGGAAGCTGTTAACCGAGAGATTATCTGTTATTATAATCTATTATTTAGTATTACATCAATGTCATTAATCATGTAATACGTTTTAAGAATACCTGCTACCGTAACACTACATTCTTCCAGGATTAAAAAACATTTTTTTTTCTGATTTTGGATGGTATCCATGTTTCTAGTGAATCATGTCTGAGGTGTTGGGTGGGTGTCGATCGGTTCGACCTGACTGTCTGGGAGCTACAAGATTTCTCCGAAAATCTGAATTGATAAGAATTCTGCGTCTGGGAATCCCCCAAACTACTGCCGTCATCTGATTTCTCCGTATTTGTGTGCATGCATGTCAACATAGTAAGCGTATAACTGGAAATATGTTTTTCATTTTTTCTCTATAATTTATCTGAAAACTGTTGTTATGTTCATTTTGCACTAAAGTTTTTAATCAAATGAGAAAATCGTCTTTTTATTTGTCAAGTTTTTAATTAACACAAATAGGCTTTACCATGTGGTTATTTCATGAAGAATATTTATTTATTGCATTACCAGAAAACATGTTATCTCGTGTTATATATCGTTATTAAGATATTAAATGAGCTATATCAGGATAGAAGATTTTGACCGTAGTTTAGATATTTTGGCTTGAAATCTTTCATAGCATTAGATCTTAAACTCTTGAGAACATGTACATCTTTTTAGATAAAAACACAAAAAGTTCAATAATAACCTTTCATCATATTGTAATTCAAGTGTTCTGAGAGAAAACTAGACTTCTGCTCCTCCTCATGGCTCTGTTTCCAGGCTTTAAAACCAATCACGGGTCATTTCAGAGAGAGAGCGTTCCTATTGGCTGTGCTCTGGACATGTGACCAGAACTTGGCGTTCCTTCACCAGTTTTTACAATTGCGGCGGCGTCACACATTTTCTCATTTTCCATCTAAACCGTGCACTACAAGATGATTCTGAAAACATCTAAGGAAAGAAATAGGCATTAACATAACAGGATATTGATTCATATTTGATCAGCGCTGCCTAGTTTGACCGTTTGGTCGGAGTTCAGAGTGATTGACAGCCGGCTCTCATAGACGGCAGCTGGACAGCAGACCTCAGATCGGCTCTTACTGCTTGTTTTCCTCCGGTCTGTGAAATCTTGCAGATGCCGTTAGGAGCACCGGAGGACACAGAGGATGATTTTTTTTCATGTTACCTGTCTCATGCACTACTGTCAGGATATAGCGACCGTTTTATAAAAATAACTTATTTTAATCATATTTGCTCCAATCTGCCTACTTCAGCTTTAAGAACGTGAATTAATATTAAGATGATCCTGTGGATATACTATCACAGTATTAATGTTGTCTGCATCAACTATGCCAAGTCATGATCTTGGAGAAGAGCTCTTGTGTTTTGCTCTAGTGTCAGTCTGAGAGTTCAGGAATAACATCCATTGTGTTTGGGTTGGACTCTACAGAAGTGGTTGTACAAGTAATAAGTTCCCTAAGCACCTTTTTAGACATGAATTGTTGGGACGGCTGTGGCTCATGAGATAGAGCGGGTCGTCCACTAATTGGAGGATCGGCGGTTTGATCCCTGACTCCTCCAGTCCGCTTGTCGAAGTTTCATTGAGCAAGATACTGAACCCCAAATTGCTCTTGAAGGCTGAGCCATCGGTGTTTGAATGAGCATTTAAATTAGATTAGCCGATGGGCAGGTTAGCAGTCTCTGCCATCAGTGTATGAATGTGTGAATGCTGACATGTAGTGTAAAGCGCTTTGAGTGGTCAGATGATTAGAAAGGAGCTTTATAAATGCAACTCTATTTAACCTCAATTGTTGATTTTATTGTGTCAAAAATGTACTCTTCAACTTAAAACTGATAAATATGTATCTAAGCATGTTCTGCACGTAGGCTCTGTCTTCTACCTGCAGAAAATGCTTGAATAAATATCAGTTAGCTGGGTTTTATTTGTTTTAACTGTTTTATGTTGCTCACTTCTGATTTTATTGTATTGCAATCCAAAAACACTGACTGACGGTCATGCCCACTGTAGGTCTTCTTTTAAACACAGACGTATATAGACGTCACTTCCTGAGCTTTTCTTTTTGTTTTTATCTCTGCATGAAAGAGCTGTCTGACACAGTGTGTTCAGAGCAGCAAATGTAAAAAGCTTTCCTGAACTTAGTACTGGATGAATCACTGTTGTGACTGAATGATGCCAGTCAGCAACACGTTATTATTTAGATATTAGTCATCTGCACTTGAAGCTCAGTCTGCAGTTGCACTCGCTGTGAGTCACAGCTAGAGAAAAGAAAAAGTGTTGGGGAGGTGGGTTTCCAGTGAAAAGTTACCTGTTATCTAACTGTCGTCCCACCTTTGTGTCTCCAGGCCTGAGACCCAGCAGAAAGCCCCGGTGACCGCCCCTCCTCCCCCGCCGCCCCCTCCGCCTCCCCCTGAGCCGGCAGGGCCCCCGGAGCCGGAGGAGGAGATCCTGGGCTCCGACGATGAGGAGCAGGAGGACCCCGCGGACTACTGCAAAGGTCAGAACGACACACAGATAGACACATCTGTCCCAGCCCGTTACTCCCCCCCTTCTCTACATCTGTCATACAGAGCTCACACTGTCTCCTCTCTCTCCGCTCACGTCTGTAATTCTTCTCCTCATTTCTCCCTCCGTGCTGATGGGATTTGCAGCAGCGTCGTCGTAGCCATCAGTGTGCAATGCTCGGTAGTTGCGACACCAGCGTTTCAAGGTTGTTTGGTTGTTGCCAGGAAGGAGCGGCAGTCTAGTTTCCTGCAGAGGCTCAGGACGCCAACGGCTGTGCTGTCTCTGCTAAGAGGTTCATTATCATCACACCCGCTCTGTTTCAAGATGCTACACCCGTTCTGTCAACGCTGTCGAACATTTACACATCATTCCATGTCTGTAGGAAAAACTAGTGCCGTGTGTTTTAAATATTATTCTGCTGTTATCACTCTAACCATGATGTCTTTTAATCATATGCTGGTTGAGGTTGTTTTGGAAGAAGTGCAGCCAAACTGTCAAATCTCACTTCAGTAAGATGAAAACGGAGAGAGGAAATACAACATCTCTTTTATGTATTTTGGCTTCTCTTCATCGGCTCTCTGTTAAAAATGACTGATTCTCCTCATAAAGCCCTTCATGTGTTCACTCTTTTATTTCTGAATATTTTGAGACATTTAAAAATCCTCTTAGGAGACGTGCATAATTATTATGAGCTGTATCAGCAGTAGTAATAGTATTATTCCTAATGTTCTGTATACATATTTTGGCCTGCCCACCCACCCTCTTGTGTGTCTGTGCTATTTTACTTAAGATTCACCAAGTTTGTGTTCAATAAAATACACCTACGACAAACGTAACCCTGGCAAGCTCGACGTCTCTCTCTGCCAGCTGGTCGTGTCATCATAGTAACAACAAAGAGGATTTTGATGTCTCATTGAGGTAAACATATTCAGCTCCAGGTTGACGCATCACAAACAATTACAGAGTTATGTTTTGTTTAACCTCTTAACAAGCCTCCTTTATGTTTTATCATTGTTTATCATCATAAAGTCAAAGTTACTCTGAGTGATATTAAACCAAATTTACAGATGCACATACAGTACATAGTTAAAACGTGTTATGATTTCTTGCATGTTTTTTATTTTACTGTTCTGCTTTGTATGCACTCCTATTGTCACGGTGATATCCCTTTAAATTATTAATTTTAATAATATTATTATTATTAATATTAATCCCATTTAAATGCAAGAGGTTGAAGAATTATTTTATACATCAGTCTATCTTGTTGCTGAACCAAAATCAGTGTGCTGCTAAATGATGATCTGAGGATATAATGTGATATTGTTTAATTGTCAATGTGTTTTGTACATCTACAAAAGTGTCATATGTGTAATTGTATGTTTGACCTGTCTGTAAACTTCTTGAACGGAACTGCCGAAGAATGCAAAATGAATTTCAGTGTCGTATTGTATCGTATCGTATTGTATCGTATCGTATTGTATCGTATCGTATCGTATTTGGTTATTTCCCAGGTCTAATTTGGAGCATTTAAGGATTTTATTTATTGTTATCATAGCTTCACTAGATGCTACCTGTCACTAGAAATGTTTCTTTGTGCTGTACGTTCCATCTGCTTCTCCTTATTACTACTTCTCTCCCGTCTCATTCTCTGTCAGTTTGACCTCCCTCCCTCTCTGCTGCTCTCCCTCCACGTCTTACTCACTAATGGATTACACGTCATTGCCTGGTTATCGCTAACAGTCGCCTGTAACCTTCATCCTCTCTCTCTCTCTTTATCCCTCTCAGGAGGGTACCATCCGGTGAAGATCGGGGATTTGTTCAACGGGAGGTACCATGTGATCAGGAAGTTGGGGTGGGGCCACTTCTCCACCGTATGGCTATGCTGGGACATACAGTGAGTCACACACACACACACACACACACACACACACTGTACACACACACACACACACACACAGTATACTACAGTATAGTAGACTCACACACTCACCACAAACACCTCAACATGCCTCGTCACACACCAACACGTGCACACAAAGGCTCTTCTTGCAGTCCTTCACTTCACCTTGCTCTCTCTCACACACGCACACACATCATATAAACCACACGTGCACCTGTTGACACGAGCTGGCACGTTACCACGACGACGGACGGTTGCAACCAACACCACTTGGCTGGCACCAAAGCCATGCATTTGCACTATTATGTTGTTTCTGTGTTCACGTGGCAACCAGGCGGGATGGATGACAGTATCATCAACCCAGTGTCACCTTTCCTTGACACACACACACACACACACACACACACACACACTCACTCACTAATTGACTCTCGTCACTGGTGTTAATTACACTAATGGTGGTCAAAAAGCAGTGAGTTGGAGTTGGGTTACTTACAGTCAGTCACAATCCTTGACAAAGGTCATATTCACTGTGTCAACATTAAGACGTGTGTTCTCTCAACATGCAGAAGTATAGTCTTCCTGACTGAACTCACGCTAGAGCTTCATTTGGTGAATAAAGCGTGGTGTGCTGGAGAAGAGCTCTGATTGACTTCTGCCATTAGTGTTAATGTTATTTTTCTATGTTATGAAATGCCACATTGCCACATTTGCATTTCCAGCGGCAGTGTGGGCAGTGTGAACGATCGCTGAGCAAAATGTGTAATAAAGTCATGGCGAGGGACGTTTTATAATATCGATACGGACACATTAATCAGCATTACCGGCTTAAACAGCCCGTTTAGTATGAAAGTAACTGCACATATCTTGTGTTTGTCATTAACAGGGTGAAGAACTTTGTGGCGATGAAGGTGGTGAAGAGCGCTCAGCATTACACGGAGACGGCGCTGGATGAGATCAAACTGCTGCGATGTGTGAGGATCTGATTAGTTTGACATTTAAGTGTTCGTTTTGTGTTTCCTTTCTTTCTTCTTATCATCCTTTTCCCTCTTTTCCTCCCTCCTCATACCTTGCAACAGAGACACTATAGATTCAGTGGTCATTTATCTTGCATGTTGGATGCAGAGGACTGTCGTCTCAGAATCAATTTTTCAGCATCTTTATCCCCCATATCCATCTCCCTTGCCCTCTTTTCCTCTGCCTTTCTCTTTCTCCTTCAGTCATCCCATTCCCTCTTTCTTACTATTTTTCATCTCTCTTTGTTTTTACCCTACTTCATCTCCTGTTCCTTCTTCCGGTCACGTTTGCTTCATCTCTTCGTCCTCTCGTCCTCCAGGTGAGAGAGAGCGACCCCGCCGACCCCAACAAGGACATGGTGGTTCAGCTGATAGACGACTTCAAGATCTCTGGAGTCAACGGCATACGTATCCCCCATCAGAAGAGAGAGTGTGTGTGTGTTTGTGTGTGTGAGTGACAGAGATGTGATAATGTGAGTCCTTGACTGTCCATCCCAGATGTGTGCATGGTGTTCGAGGTGCTCGGCCACCACCTGCTGAAGTGGATTATTAAATCCAACTACCAAGGTCTGCCCCTGCCGTGTGTCAAGAGCATTATCAAACAGGTAAGGACACAAACACACACCAAATCTATTTATAGACAATATATCTGACATTGCTGACTGTATTTCCACAATATTTGTATACATTACACATCTCACCACTGACATTAACATCACATGGATTTCCCCTCAGAGTGGCGGTGCATTACATATCAAACAAGGTCACATGTTTATTACATATTTGTCCTGAATGGAGTGGTGTCCTTACTTGATTATGACATTTACAAATGGCATGTTTAATCACATTTAACACACGATTCATCTAGTACAGTAATGACAGAATCATTGTGTTAAAGAGAATTTAATATAAGGCTACGTTTACACTGCTAAATGGTTAGATCATTAACCTCTTCAAAATCTGACGGCTGCTATTCTGTCTTTCAGTTTTAAACTATAGTAAAGATGCTGATATCGTATGAAACTATAAAACATAAGGAATCCGTTGATACCAACCACGTTATGCTAGCTTGTCGAGGAGGAGGCTAAATAATGCAGCAAACTTACGCTACATTTTGTGTGAGGAAAAACTGGCATGGCCATTTTCAAAGGGGTCCCTTGACCTCTGACCTCAAGATATGTGAATGAAAATGGGTTCTATGGGTACCCACGAGTCTCCCCTTTACAGACATATATGTTTCGGATGCAGTGACACAAAATGGAGTGGTTATTGAAACGAAAGATTCACGTTGGAGACAATCCAGCTCCAGTAAAAGCTCCACAGCGTGTGGTGAGGAAATATGACCCTGAATATGTTGGATTCATAACGGCAGGGAGTGATGGCTGAGGGGAAGCTGAATATTTATGTGGGTCATTACACCTGACAGTGGCATAACACATATTTATAGTGTTCCAGTTCGTCATTTATTTGGGAAGGTGGTCCTCGGGAAAAATCTTGAACAATCAGAAGTAGGCCTCAACTCCTGCCCTAGATCCCGTGGAGGGACGCTGACAGATAAGTTAGTTAAAAGTAGCCCTCGACATCCTGAACTGTTGGATGAAATGTGTTTCAGTGAAGCCATATTCACATCACGATCCCACCACTCCTGGCTCCGACTCCCCACACACCTCCGAACAGAAGAACAGCCATTGCTCCTAATTAAAAATTTGGCTCCCATTCTCCTCGTCCTTGTTATCATCTACTACTTATGTACACCAGCATGCTGCGTGGGACGTTTTTATTATTGTTCTTTTGCACCTGCAGGTCAGTTCAGGGCCGTGACCAGTTCAATCTGGAATATCATATTGGCCACATTTTAAAAAATAATGTGAACAACCAAAACAAAAAAATCGTATCTGAGCAATAAATCCAAATTGAGCTCTAAGGCTTGCAGTGTGAACGTAGCCTTTGTCTACTGACAAATCTGTGTTTCATTCGACACACATTAAAAACAAACTATACGGTATATGACGATGGTGATGATGACAGATGTATGATCACAAATTCATTCATATACAATTCATAAACAAATTCAACCTTATTTGCATATATGCATGGGCGTCCTGTGTGCACAGGACAATAAAAGCGAAGGCAAAACACTAACATTTAGACAGACATTAAAATCTAAAATCTACACTTCACTCAGATCTGGCCGGTGCAGTAATAGTCAACACATGTCCCGTTAAATAATTCTGCAAAGTGATGCAAATATTTCCAGCATTGAGTTCATGAATGTAATAACATTTTAATTTGAAATGCTTCCTGTGTAACATTTAAAACATATGTGTTATGCGTTTTATTGACAGATTACCAACTCATGTGGTTTGGGTTACATTTGTGTTTGGAGCTTTTTTCTCCGATCCACAAATGCGTGTTGTGTTCATGTGCTGGTGGAAAACTCAGATGTTTGGCTTTTCATTGTATTCATGTGGAATTATAAAGTGGGAAAGGTGTTTTTTTTTTCCCCTCCCGAAACATACAGCAGTTTAAACATGTCATATAGTACAGTGTATATTATCAACTTCACTGATGCTTCTGTTCTGTCAGGTCGAGCATGTTGGAGCTGTGTCTCTTCAGTGTCCTGAGAACTGTCTGGACAAAGACATGATTATCGACTCAGCCTCTTTCATAACATGATAACAATCAGAGAAGTCATTTGACATCACTGATGAGTAGTTATGCAGTTTAGAGTTTAGATACCTAAAACCAAGCAGACTGCACCTTCTCAGTATTCTTCTGGTACTTTTGAATTAGGCAAGTTAGTGTATCATGAAACATGAATGTGTATTATTGTACTGAGACTGACAGTATTTCTATCTAGAATTCCTCGTGAGGTTAACTTACTGTATTCACAGACGGTAGAAGACTTGAGAGGAAAGAAAGAAAAAGAAGTGGATGAAGAAATAGAACATATGAAGAGCAAGAGACGGACTCAGACAGCAAAGTTCACACCCAATACTTGGGCCTAATAATACAGTGCATGCTATTGTGCACTTCACACTTCAGTGCCGCTGCCATCCTGAGACGCAGTGCTTTCAGGCAGCCACCTGATGAGCATGTGAAGTCGCTGAGCCGTTTCAGCCGCTGCCAGCCTCCCCCCCCCCCGCCTGCCTCTCGATAGCCAAGCTGAAGATGAGTAGAATTAAATTTAGAGACGGTTCTCCGCTTCAATCTCAAAGCCTGTGGACAGAAACAAACAAGAGAAGCAGTGAAACACAAACAGCCTCTCCTCTCTGGCCCTCGGAGAATGACAGGCATTAGAAGAACGGCTAATTTGGCTCTGGGAAAGAGAGAAGGAATGAAAGGGAGGGAGATAAAGAGGGAGAGCGGCCTTCACTGCATTCTTTTAGAAGAGCTGTTTTTCAGTAATAAAATCTGTGTCTGTTTATGTGAATGTGTCTGCAGGTCCTGCAGGGTCTAGACTACCTCCACACGAAATGTAAAATCATCCACACGGACATCAAGCCGGAGAACATCCTGATGTGTGTAGATGACGCCTTTGTGAGGCGTATGGCGATGGAGGCGACCGAATGGCAGAAAGCTGGAGCCCCCCCACCGTCTGGATCGGCAGGTAGACACACAAACACTCACACTATGTGGATTTTAAAGAAGGTATGCAACGTTTTGGCAAGTTTGCTTTCTTGGGAGCTTTCTTTTTGCTTTCTTTCTCGGGAGTTTCCAGAGTCGGCGAGTCGCGTCGGACTGATTTGCATAAAGTCGCCTAGACCTCAACTTTATAGCGGCCAACGCGACGGTCTGTCTCTCTCGAATCGCGCCGCCACGCTATCAGAATGCATTGCACGGCTGCTTACATAGACAATGAATGGGAAGCGTGGAAAGGACGGATCCTGTGGACACGTTCCGTCACTTTTGGCGAGAAAGCCAATAAAGATATTTACCGAAATATAAAACTATTTCTTATAATTTTGCAATTTACATGTAGGTTTTTCCCCCAAAATGTTGCTACCAAGTTAGCATTTATTATACTTGGTAAATTAAAAGTGAAAGGAAAAATAAATCAGCAAACCTAAAGTTTGGCAGCAGCATAGCTCCACAGAAACCCAGCATGCAGAGAAGTCCTTTGATTTAGTGTTTTATTTATGCAAGATGCTTCTTCATAGACATTTAGATTTTAGGTAAAAGGGGAAGCTTGCAGTTCATGTTGTAGGTTAATAGCTCATATTCCAGATTTGATGTTGGTCAATGCAAATAAATCATGAATCGTCAATAATGTAATAAATCTCTCTTTTGTTTGTTTTTAACGAATGAAAAAAATGTTTAATATTGAAGTGCTCAGGAAACAAAGAGGAAGCCTTTTGTGCCTTCCCAGTTTCTCTCTTTTTCATCTCCTGTCACCGAGTTCCTCCACTGAAAAAAAGAAAACGAGTTCTTGACAAACTCGACATGAACCCTGTCCTCCCGGTGAACCCCCACATGAGCTGTCTATTGCTTGCATCAGCGGATGGAGCCTCTTTGAGCCTCAGGGTAACCAATTATACTGCTTACATTTCTACACAATTTAAAGGGAGGCACAGAAGCATCAACTGTCAACACAGAATGGCTCTGGTGGCGACTGAAGAGGCAAAATAACCAACATGTTTTATTGTCATTAACATTTATAAGTGCAGACGTGCTTTTTATAGCAAAAATGTCCTTTTTTTTCTGTTTCATTTGACGTCTGTGATGTGTTTCAGGAAAGACTGAAGGAACGAAGGACAGAAATGGCAACATACTTTGGATTGTTTGTGTCATAACAAGTTTATTTAGGAATATTTTTATATTAAATATTTTGGTGTTTTATATTATTATATTATTGCACCCTCAGTAGATGACACTAAAATCAATCCTAAAATGTATATTTTGTGCACCACTTTGTCTGTTGAGCGTGAATATTACGAGACCATTTATGGAAATAATGAAAAATGTATGTATATGTGTTTATTACCCACATTGTGATTGTTGTCAGATGATGGAGGTGACAGATGTTGTACTATATAGGAGCTACATTCTCAGGCACAAGAAGAATAAACCATTAATGTTATGTATCTGGGACAAGTGAATAAGTTCTGTGGGAGTGTGAATCTTCATTTCACCTACAGATTCTGTACGTACCGGGTCTATAAAACAATCTCTTTTCCAGGCGATGTGGCGGGATGTTGAACGTGGTGTGAACTCGGTTGTTGTTGGTGTGCCGGATTGATGTCGGTGAAAAGTTTGAAGCCTCTGATTGTTGTTGTTTTTCTTTGTGTCTGTCAGTTAGCACAGCCCCCCAGCTCAAACCGGTGAGTACAACAGATGTGAGTATGAAATGAGAGGAGTGCACACACACACACACACACACACACACACACACACACACACACACATTCAAACATAAACACACACACACAAAGTCAAAAATAAAGTACAGCATTTCACACTGTTTGGTGTGATCTCTGTGATAGCTAGCGGCGGCACAATGAGCGTACTGAGTGCACCACAATATTTATAGGCAATCCTCAAACAGGTTTTTAAACTGGTTTCAAAGCTCCTACTCCTCTACATTAACAAAGACGGATGTTTAATGAATTACGCAATTTGCAAACTTTCAAAAATACCAAACTAGATGCAGTAAAATTGGAAATTTCTATGACACTGTCTGAGGAACCTTTTTTTATATAATATACAGTCGCTGTCCTGTGAAACCGATGCATCTCCAGAACGTCAAAATAACCGTTTTCAGCTTTTTATTCTTCTTCATATAATCAAATGGGGTTTAAAGTTGTTTATTTTCGCTTAATGCTGACAATAGAAACGCTCCCAATCTCGCATTTAGCACCTTTAACTTTCCCTGTCTCTCAAATTAAGAAGCTGATAGAGAAAAGAGGTTTGGTGGTGGCCTTTAAGAAGTTGGAGATTGATTGAACACTTGATTCCTCAGTTTAGCTGAGAAATTCAGAGAGACATATAATATTTATTATCGATATAGAGTCGAAGTGTTAGTGGACATTACTCACAAATCATCACCCACAATTCAAATAAATATCGAAACTTTTTACTTCTTGAATACCTCATACTCACTCATGTCCCCCCTCCTGTGACTCCTGTTCTTTTTGTCCCAGGTGGGGAAGATCTCCAAGAACAAGAAGAAGAAGCTGAAGAAGAAACAGAAGCGGCAGGCCGAGCTGCTGGAGAGGCGGATGCTGGAGATCGAAGCTCTGGAGAGAGAGGCCGAGAAGAAGGAGGAGAGAGCCAAAGACGGGGAAGAAGAGAAAGAGGACACCGAACGCGACCCGTCCTCGCCGCTGCAGCCGCCGGCGCCGCACCTGGGCCCCAGGATGGCCCTGGGAGAGAGCGACGAGGACGACGACGATGAGGAGGATGGGGAAGACGAGGAGGAGGAGGGAGGAGAGAGGGAGAGGGAGAGGCCCATCAGGTTGACCAATCATACATGTGAGTTAAGTTTACCAACCGTAATATGATAAATACAGCATTAATTAGCATCACAGAGCTTTACTAAATATTACACTATAAATATCGGAGACGATAACGTTTCTCTCTGCGGAGCCCCGTCACTTCACGAGACACGGGAAACCTCTGCTGGTCTGGAGGAGCTGCAGCATTTATTTCTACACAAACGTCCACTGAACATTCACTAGATATTCTCAGAGCTAAACTAACTCTTCTGCAGTGTGGAGTGAGCAGCATGCACGTGAGAGGTGGAGCGAAAGAGCGAGTCAAATCCATTAAAATATTTAATCGAGATGAATCGCAAATTAATCACACATTTTTTATCTGTTAAATGTACCTTAAAGGGAGATTTGTCAAGTATTTAATACTCTTATCAACATGGGAGTGGGTAAATATGCTGCTTTATGCAGATGTATGTATATATTTATTACTGGAAATCAATTAACAAGACAAAACAATGAGGGATATTGTCCAGAAACCCTCACAGGTACTGCATTTAGCATAGTAAATATGCTCAGTATCTTCACTCTAGCTTTAACACTGACCCCGGTACACCGTCTGGAAGATCGATTGCATTAATGCGTTAAAGAAATTAGTGGCGTTAAAACGATTTTGCATTAACAGCCCTAATTTAAAGTCACCAGGTTGTTATCTTTAGTCGTTTAACTTGACGTTGAGGTGTTTATTCTTCATTTTAACGGTGCGATGTACAGTCCAGTCTGTTTTTTAAGCGATGTACAGTCCAGTCTGTTTTTTAAGCGAAGATCTGCAGCCTGAGTGAGTGTGTGAGTACGTAGGTTTGTGCAGTCTGTCTGTGAATGAATAGCAGGTGGAGTGGCTCCAACCGCTCGGCCCACGCTAGTCCCGCTGCGTATATGGAGGCTCGGCTGATTCACAAAAAAAAAAAAAAAAGCAGCTCTGTCTCCCTCCTCCACCTTCTGTCTCTTCACCCTGTCTCTTGCCTCCTTCTCTCCAACCTCTTTCTTTACTCGCTGCCTACACTTTGTCTTTCATTGCGTTTATATCTCCTTCCCACCCACTTCCTCTATTTTACTGTTTTTCTCTCTGCTCTCTCCATGTTAGGCGCAGCGCCTCCCCAGGAGCAGAGCAACGCACTCCACATCTCTGATGAAGACCCTGACGAGGAAGAGGAGGAGGAGGAGGATGATGATGAGGAGGAGGAAGACGAGGAGGAGGAGGAGGAAGAGCCCACGCCTACCGTTGAAAATGATGCCCCCATTGCCCCCAATACAGATGAAGGTAATGTAGATCAGACACAAGCAGAGGTAGAGGACGAGGATGAGGACGAGGAGGGCGAGGAGGAGGAGGAGGAGGAGGGATTAAAGGGGGCAGAGGATGGGAATGAAGAAGAGGAGAAGGTAGAGGAGGAGGAGCAGGAAGAAGAAGAGGAGGAGAAAGAGACTGAAAGAGAGGAGAACAAGACAGAGGAGCCAAAGACTGAGAGCAAAACAGAGGAGGAGGCAGTGGTGGAGGATAAGGAGTCAAAGGAGCAGGAGGGGGAGGAGGAGGAGGATGAGGAGGAGGAGGAAGAGGAGGAGGATGATGATGACAACGACGACGAGGATGAGGACACGACCACAGAACTCCTCACGGCCTCCACCTCCCCCATCAAACCCCACAACAACAAGAGCAATTCGGTCAAAACCAACGGTCACGTTTTGTTGGGATCGGAGGGACTGAAACCGATACCCGGCAATCCGCCACCTCCGTCGCCGACGCCCGAGCCTCTCCTCTGCCCCCTGGTGGAGTCCGAGCTCAGCTACACGGACAGGGACAACTCTCTCAGCTCCGGTTACGAGCTGTATAACGGCGACCTGGGCGAGCCGGGGCTGACCAACGGCGACCGTGACCGCGATCGTGACCGCGACCGCCATCGGGCCACCGTGCCTATCTTCCCTGACCTGCCCTTGGATCCCCTGCCGGGAAACCCCATTTCTGTCGGAACGGTGGACATTGGAGCGGGCCGGTCGCCCAACAGCCCCGTTGCTGACCGCAGTCGCACTGTGTCGTCCTCGAGCACGGGAGACACACCCAAAGGTAAGACGAGGTTACTATATATCCACTGATTTAATCACACAAAATGATTATTTTCACACATAATTATTGAATTACTGAGTAAATTTACATTTACTCATTTAAAGTCCTTTCACTAGAACTCTTATTTCATTGCTTACACTATATTTTGCATCCTTTATCCCGCTGTCAGCCAATCACAATCCAGAATTATGCTCTTGGTATGGTATAAGAAATAAATAACCACATGAATAAACTGTGTTAAATATAAAAAAAACAAATACCTAAGAATTTGTCAAATAATTTAAGACAAATTCAACTGATTATTATAATATATTATTTAATCATTCTAACTCTCAAGAACTTTGCTGGAGTATATTTTAATTTCATTATAGACAATTTTTTTTCAAAGTCCTCTTTGTCAAAAGTCTGTTTTTTTTTCATAAAATTTTAATTAAATTAAATTAATTCAAATAAAAATGTTATCCTAAAAATAAGAATAACTAATTATGATGTAATAACTCCTACCAACAGGTTGAATGTGAATCATTTCTTTAAATATTTCACAATTTATTGGTTCATTTATATATTTTACACATTTTATTCATGTGATTATTTATTTAATAATTTTTTGTTCTTTTAATTTATAATACTGAACACGTTGGGGCTCCATATTTGGAGTGGGATATCGCCTGGCAATTCTTTTCATTCTGTATTAATCAGATTTATTTCATATTGTAACAACAAATGATCTAATGCTGCCTGATTTATGCTTCTTTCTTGCCAAAATCTCTATTGAAAAGGAAATTTGAATCTTGTAAATGATAATTTTACTTGGATAGATGACGAAAAGGAAAAAAAGCATAATGATAATTAATTTGGCTCTTAGGTGAGGTAACAGTAACTGTGTTTTGATTTCCTATCTTATACATCATAGCTGCCTGGGAAAATCATCCAGTTCAGTTGCTCATTATTACATTTTAGCGTCCACATAATCTCCTCTGGGTATTATTAATGACTCACCACCACCATTACTCATCCACCTACAGCGTTCATTATATTATCGTTAACTCAGACTCTAACTTTCTAGCTCCAGGGTCACT
Source organism: Sebastiscus albofasciatus (assembly GCA_916701655.1). Lineage (NCBI taxonomy): Eukaryota > Metazoa > Chordata > Actinopteri > Perciformes > Sebastidae > Sebastiscus > Sebastiscus albofasciatus. Next base: position 106,174 of record CAKAOI010035292.1, on the reverse strand, counting down.
TATAAGATCACATCTCAAGAGCTTAAAGTAGGCGAGTTTGGAGCAAATATGATTTAAAAAAAAAAATTATTTTTATAAAGCGGTCGCTATATCGTGACATTAAAGCTGCAGTAGGCAGTATATTTTTGGCATCATTGGGCAAAAATTCCATAATAACCTTTCAGCATATTGTAATTCAAGTGTTCTGAGAGAAAAAATCTAGCCCGTGACGGGAGAACGATGATTCTGAGAACATCTGAGGAGAGAAATAGGCATTAACGTAACAGAATATTGATTCATATTTGATCAGCCAATAGGAACGCTCTCTCTCTCTGAAATGACCTGTGATTGGTCAAAGTCTCCCGTCACGGGCTAGATGTTCCAAAGCCTGAAAACAGAGCCATGAGGAGGAGCAGAAGTCTAGTTATCTCTCAGAACACTTGAATTACAAAATGCTGAAAGGTTATTATGGATTGTTTGCCCAATGATGTCAAAATATATACTGCCTACTGCAGCTTTAAATAAGGATTTTAAACAAAACTGTTCTCAGCGAGTGCAAACACAACGTAAAGTTAGTGAAACAACGCTCCAGATAGGTCATCAGGACTAAGTTAGGAATGGATTCTTTGTTGTAAGAGCTGAAGAGTTCCTGGTCTATAATAAATGTATATTATGTGGTGTGTGGGAACTAGCTTACATGGAAGCTAGTTGTATGTTTTTATCAACTGTGGAACTGCCGAACAAATTTCCCTACAGGGACATTAAAAGTATATCTTATCTTATCTATCTTTGTTAGTACATTAGAGTGTGTAAACTCGTCTTATCTCTACTTCCTGTGTGTGTGCTAACCCTGTTCTTTCCCACTCCGTCCCCTCCCAGTCAGGGCCAGAGCTGCAGATCTCCTGATCAACCCACTAGACCCGCGCAACGCCGAGACTATTCGAGTCAAAATCGCTGATCTTGGAAATGCCTGCTGGGTGGTAAGACGTGGATTTAACGCATACTTTTTGAAAGGTCCAGTGTTGTTGGATTTCAGGTGATCTATTTGCAGAAATAGAATATAATATTCATAACTATGTTTTCATTAGTATTAGGGCTGTCAGAGTTTACGCAATAATAACACTAATTTCTTAAACGCATTAACACAACTTGCAATTTTTAGGTTGTTGCGGGTTCAGTTTTAAAGCTAGAGTGAAGATAGTGGTATCATATGAAACAAGAAAACCTGATGAATCCATCGGTAGCTTGTCATGAAGGACAGATATGCCCACTTTATAATTTCATGCAGTATAATATATAATATATATAATATTTCTGCATCCTGGGGTCCCTAAACAATCTCTGAATTACATAAATTGGGTATTACTGTAAAGCTGAGACTCTTGTGGATTCAATGAGCCCAACTGTATTCATGTGTGATGATGTTAGTCCCCACAGGAGACATTTCATTGTAGTGAGACCATTTTTTGAAACGTTACCTCAATGTTTTTTTTCTCATCTCCTCTCCAGCACAAGCACTTTACAGAGGACATCCAGACGAGACAGTACCGGTCCATTGAAGTCCTGATAGGAGCTGGTTACAGCACGCCTGCAGACATCTGGAGTACTGCCTGCATGGTGAGGACACATACTGTACATTACATACTGTACATATATGATTCCTTTTAATTATATACACACACATACACACTCAGTAAAGACTTGATTACAGTACTCTGTTTGGTCTCTCGTAGGCTTTTGAGCTGGCTACTGGAGATTACTTGTTTGAGCCCCACTCTGGAGAGGACTACTCCCGTGATGAGGGTGAGTATTTACATCTTTATGACGTACACACACACACACTTTTAATTTCCAAATATAGAAACTCCTCATTTGAAAGTATTCCACTTGGGAATCATAGCTGAATATTGTATCTCAAGACTGCAGGCTTCATCTACAATATATCCTAGATGTTGACTAGAAGATGAAAAAGAGCTAGTAATGAGGGGGAAATGTTTCACAGTAATACAAAAGCAAAGTGTCTTAAATGTCGTATTAATTGTTCTAATTAAAAAGTTTAATCAATTTAATGTATTTTCATATGAAAATGTGTGTCTGTGTGCTATTTATCCTCAATTTGCTTTAGTATTTTCTCCATTGTTCAGATGCATTGCTGCTGCTAACTGTCACAGTCGCAGCTTCAAATGCATTCACTTAACTTTAAGTAATTCAATTTGAAAAGAGGACCTATTGTGCTTATTTTCAGGTGCACACCTGTATTTTGGGTTTCTCAGAGTACGTTGACATGCTTTAACACTTTATTTCAGCTGGCACACTGTTATAAACTCTTCGGACTCCGCTCCAGCTCCGCCCTCACTAGCTTTGTTTGTGGGCGTGCCAAACTAGCCGCTAGGCAGGTATTATGCAAATGTGTTACTTGGTGACATCACCACGTCACGGCAGAAAAGGCGGGACTTTGAGCAAGGCGGTTCAGGCAGTTCAGGCGCAATGTTTCTGCCGGGGAGAGTAATGGTACGTGTCCACCGGGGAGTTTTTTATCGCGAGGGCGCGCGCTGCTTCCCAGCATTGGACGCTTGGTGGGCTGCCACTAGACACAACACACTCGGCACCTGATTGGACGAACGCTTTCCCTTCAGGGGCTGCTGCTCCAAGCTTTCAAACCAGAAACAACATGGAGGCTCGTTTGGAAACTTTCTTCTCTTATTTCACGAAAGTAGTTCACAGACATATGTTTCTAAAGGGGCGAGAAATAATCCTGCAGTCGCTGAATGTGTCTTTATTTTGGATCAACAACGTTTATTTTAAAAGATTTTCGGGAGTTTCAAGAGGCGTCGAGTCGCGTCGGACGCCCCTGATTTGCATAAAGTAGACTAGCCCTCAACTTTATGCAAACAGCCGTCGTGACGCTCCGTCTCTCGAATTGCGCCACCACGCTACCAGAATGCATCTCACGGCTGCTTACATAGACGATGAATGGGAAGCGTGGAAAGGACGGATCCTGTGGACACGCACACATTACTCCCTTTGGTGTGGACTTTGGGCTTTGTAACTTTGCAGACCTTTTACATGCACGAAAAACTATATAACACACTGAAGGAAAGGGGAAAATCACAAGAGCACAATAGGTCCTCTTTAGTACAAGTGCAGACACGGACTACAGATGTTTTTATTGCAACATTTTCTTTTTAGACGTTTAGAAGTGTTTGATTTTGTTGATTGTACAGTATGGGGAGTTTTAAACATGCATTTGTTGTTTTATAAGCATGTCATCTATTATCAGTGGTAGTTTTATATACAGACTTTTGAATAAATTATCCAGTAAATTATTATGATTTTAGCTGTACATACAAATCTAATTTTGACAACCTCATAGCAGACGAATCCTGGTGCACCCCCTGTCTTTGGCGCCCCCCTAAGGGGGACCCGAACCCCGCCAAGTTGGGAACCATTGATCTATATAAAAGTGGAGTTTTTGTTTCTAACAATGCATCTGAACAATGGACACAAACTGTGATAGATCAATACCAGTATTGTATTATAAATTCATTCATTGATTCATTCATTTATAGTTTAAACTATAGCCATCCCTCTCCCCCAACCCCCCTATCCACTGTCAACTGTAAATCCTGTCCTTTTATTCTGCTGCTATGCCTCCTCTCATCCTCACCCTACTGAACGCTCACACACCTGAATGGTTCAAATGTTATAGATACACAGGGAGCTCACACAACTCCGGTCGTTGTGCTCAATGTCTAGTTCAGCGGTCAGCAACCTGCGTCTCTTCAGCTCCTCTCCAGTGGTTCCCTGTGGAGTTTTAAAAATGCAAATGAATAAGTGTTTTTTGTTTACATTTTTCTTTTTATTTATCACTGTTGTAGGTCTATGATACGACGGTACGACGGAGTGTTAGGGCCACATTGAGGAAACAAAATAAATCTGAGATTACGAGAATAAAGTCATAATATTATAAAGTAATTTTCCGTGTTATTTTTTTTTTCTCGTAAAGTTATGACTATTATCTTAATATTACGTCTTTTTTTCTCATAATATTACGACTTTATTCTGTAAATCTCAGATGTTTTTTTCCTTCAATGTGGCCCTAATACTCCGTAGTACATTGTCTCTTTGGCCCTCACTGCATTAGACTTATATACTATATACTTAGACTATAAACTGTATTACCTTCATCACAATGCTCCAGACAGATTTAACTTTTTTGCCTAAAATGGCTCTTTTGATAGTAAAGGTTGCTGACCCCTGGTTTAGACATAACAGGTCAGTTTACAAGAAACCGTAAAACGGTGACTGTGTCCTGAAGTCCTGTATATCCTGAGTATATGTGCGTCTATATCCTGATCACATGTTGCTCTATCAAGCAACACAGTCCCTATATTTGCACCCTCATCCTCACCTCCATCTCTTCATCTCCTGTGATCTGTAATCTAACCAGCTCATTGTGTTACTTTCCTCATAGCATGTGACACATTTTTTGCACGTTTTGCACAGGTAATAAGCCATTGTTAGCCAGTTTTATCGTGACGTCTTAATTTATACCTTTTGATCTCCCGCCGCTGAGGCCAAATTGAAAAATCTAGCTTCGGGTTTCCAGTTCATTCAGTTCATGAATGTGAATGCATGTCACTTTTATTCTGATCATTTCATTTCATCATCTCTGCTGTGGAGGCACAGCTCACTAACACAGAGTTTTTCTCCTTTACTGTCTGTGACTGTCTCTTTTTTCCTTCCTCTTTGTATTCCTCCCCCCGACCCCTCTGTGATCTTTTTCTACGTCTCACTTCCTGTCCCTGTTTTTAATTTTCCTACCCACAATCAACCCTCTTTACAATTTCCTTACATTTTACTTTCATCTCTCCTTCCCTTTCATTTAAGTTTCCCCTTCCTTGTCTTTACCCTTTCTCTCTTTTTTTTTATGGCGTCCTTCTTCCTTTTTCCTTCCTCCTCTCCTCTCCTCCCACCTCCCTCTTTCCTCCATAGACCACATAGCCCACATCATAGAGCTGCTGGGCTGTATTCCGAGGCACTTTGCACTCTCTGGAAAATATTCCCGGGAGTTCTTCAACCGAAGAGGTAGCGCTGACTAGAGAGCTGGTGGGACTGGGACACACAGATGTCTAAAAGTGGACAGACATGGACACTAGCAGACAGTCGGGACACCATATAAACTTAAAGCTGATGTTGCTGATTTCATTAAATCAAATTGTGACTGAAAACAGTGAGAACAATCTTCCTCACCACTTGGAGGTGTTCAAGTGTATCCATGCAGTATCCCGGAGGCAGCGGTGTGTGTCAGTCCCACGCAGCCAGTCGTGTTGATGTGTGTGTGCATGCTGTAATGCTGAAACCGTGCCTGTTCCCCTCTGTGATGTATGTGGTGGTGGGCAGACCACATCGCTCTGATCATGGAGCTCCTTGGGAAGGTCCCACGCAAAGTGTTCGCTGCCGGGAAGTTCAGCCGAGAGTTTTTCTCCAAGAAAGGTAAACAACACTGTGGTTGGTGGTTGGTCAGGTGTACTGTAGCTGTAGCTGTAGTAACAGGAGGAACTGCGTAGATGTCTTCAGATCAAGCTCTTTGTGTAGTAAAGTTACCGTAGTACCGCCACAGTATTCTGAATTAAGTCAGTTCAGATAAGTTTCAGGTAAGTCGTCAATCACAGCAAACATGCATGATTAATTGTAGGGCTGGGCGATAATTCATTATTATAGTTTATTAATTATATCATCATGTTATGATCACATTGTATTTCAGTTTCAGGCTTTCAGATTTCACTTTTTTTGTCTCCAGTAAGAGAAAATCTTTTTGGATTGAAGGAATAAAAACACACAATAAATAAAAAACCCACTAATAAATAAAGGCACACTCGCTCTGACCTGAAGTAAAGAGACATATTCACTAAAACATACATTACAAAAAAGAAATAATCATTTGAATAAATTATGTCCAAATTAATGAATCCAAGCACATTGTGATTAAAAAAAAAAAACAAAATGAGATATTGAAGGTTTTGTTGCACACATTTGAAGTTTCTGATTTAAAGTACAATATTAGCACACAGTTCATTTCTTTGAACATCAATTTAATTATTTTACATGTGATTTTCGCCAGTATTTCCCATGTTGTGACATATCAGTACAGGAAAAATATTATATTATATTATATATATTATTCACTAAAATCAGAAGTTATTTTTGTAAATAATCAGAAAATATATTGTTATCTTAAGATATAGACTTCAGCAAAGCAGCAATAGATAGTCAGATGTTTCAGCAGTTTAATTTGTGTAAACAACCAATTAAACCTAGAAGTAATGAATCACCACACACTGGATATCAAAGTTAGGATCAATATCTTTTAAAGCCTCCACACTTTAAAGACGTCTACTCTGGCAGTAACGTCACAATAGAAGTATTAATAAGATCGACAGTAAAGTCAGTAACTCACAGAACAGCAAGGCTTTTACTGCATCTAAGGTCTTTACACGTCTGTGATTCTGCTCTTCTTTGAGCCTGGTAAGTGTGTGTGGATCTGTGTGTGTTTGGTACAGCTGATAACCCCGTGCACTCTCTCATTTATTCCCTTTTTTCTTTTCTCTCGATCTCCTTCCTCTTTTTCTGCTCATATATTCTTCATAATGTGTCATGAGACCTGAATATTCTGCCTTTGATGTTTGTCTCTATCTGAGGTCTGAGTGAGCCTGCACTCGATGTCTCAATGTTCTCCCTTTTTATCCCTCGGCGCTCTGTTAATCTGGTCTGACTTTCCCGTTCTGTCTCTCTCTCTGTGGGCCTCTCCTGTCTGCCGCGCTGCCTTCGGCCGTGCCGTGCAGCCGAGCGGCTTCGTTACCTCGTTTCCTTCGTGCACACTGATCTGTGCATTGATTGGGGACAAAACAATTGAAACATGCTTGCACATACTTGTATAAGACCTAAAGGTTATAGACATACAGTCATTTGTGACAAGCAGTGTCTCCATTAATGCAAAAGAACAAAACAAAACGATGTTCCTCGATCAATACAATATAAGGGAAGTCTTTATGGTTTCCTTCCCCCATCTTGTGTTCTCCAATCAGTGTATAGGAAGGAGAGGTTACCATGGCAGCCATGGTTTCAACTGGACCTCCATCGTTAATCATCCTCTCATACTTTTCCGTCAGTCTTGTGCTACCCAGCCAATCATTTTCCTCCTCTCTTTAATAACAATAAACACCTTCCTCTCCTCGTCTGTTTCCATTACGTCGCCACTTCTCTCTCTCTCTCTATGCACCTCTCTCTCTCGCCCTCTGTTCTTGTGGTTTTGCAGCCAAGAACTCTACAGGTTTTCGGTCCATCATTGCAGCACCTCACTGAGAAGCACGCTTCCAAACAGAGAGGCTGGACCAATCAGTGAAATCAGCTGCTGTAGTGTTTGGCTGGAGCCTGCAGAGTCATGGCCTGCTATGGCATCGGATTAAAGAGTCCGTTCACCCAAATAACCAACAAAAGAAATCTACTTACCTCTTGTGGAATCAGGTCATGCAGATAGTTGTGTTTGTGAGCAAAAACATTACAGAAAAATAGCATTTGAAAATTCAACAGCAACATCTTTTTTGTTGTGGTTACTCTAGATTAGAGGTTACCATATTCATACCTAAAGAATAGATACAGATACCGAGTCTTGTTTTGAGTATTGATACTAGCTTCAGTTAGATCGTCTTATGTTAGACATTTTCAATTTACCATTACAACTGTGTTTTAAAGGGACAGTGTGTAGGATGTTATGGCAACCGACTAAATACCCCTTAGCTCATTCCTCTCTTTCCAAGACTGGTTAACGTGAGCCGCAGAGTGCAAAACCATGGTAACGCCGCTCACCTCGCTCAGAGGTCATCCTCACCATAATAATACTACTTTAGGAGCAACGGAAGTCAGACGGCGGCTGGCAGTACCACGGTTTTACACTCTGCGTCTCACGTGAAAGTCTCTCTCTAGAGCCAGAGTTTGGTTTGTCCGTTCTGGGCTACTGTAGAAACATGGTGGACTCTGTGTAGAGGACCCGTTCCCTACTGTATGTAGATATGAAGACGAAAACAAAACGATTCTTAATTTCAGGTGATTATACACTAATGAAAACATAGTTATGAATATAATATTCCATTTCTGCTAATAGATCAACCCGAAATGTTAGACACTGTTTCCTTAAACATGCATCTGATTAAGTGATTAACAGAGAAAAGGAAAAAGACGTGCCTAGTGTTTGGATAATCTCTCTGGTGATGAAAATGTAGTCAGCATCTTATTAATGATGCATTCAGCTCATAAAATCATGACAAAACTATCTGCATGGCTAGATATCACTAGAGTTAAACGATAAGGCTGGTGTTATACTATATTTTTCTTATTTCAACAAATCCCATGAAGAAAACAAAACCAACAAACCGTGTCTCTCAATATTTTCTGAATTTCCTACTCCATCTGTGGCACTCAGCCCAAAGTCTGTTTGTTCATACTGATAATATAAACCTTTAAAAATGGGTCATAAATATAGAGTGCTGCAGGGATGACAGATTTTTGTAGGCCAACCAAGAAGTTAGCATCGCCCTGGTTCCCTCCACAAAAAGCCAGCGGGATTTTTTCATTGGGTTTTGGATTATTGCAGAAAATCAGCTCTGTGGCAAACAATGTTTATGACACTTAGATGTTTGGTTCAGCCTGTTGATTTCCACAAATGAACACGAAGTAAAAAGCTAACGTTTGACTATAAACAAACTACACCACGGTCGCATGAGTGTGAGTATATGCAACAAGGCTGTAAAGGAGGACGAGTCGGCGTGATGACGTTTAGTAGTCTCATTTAGCCACTTGTTAGCAACCTCCTTTTTTAAGACACATAAAAGTGGGATATTTACTGACGTATTTTATATCATAGAACATTAAAATCTCTTAAGCTTGTGTTAACCACAGACCTTATTTCAGGCATCTAACTAAAAAAACATTCAAAAAACAACATTGACTTCCAGACGAGGGAACCGGAAGTGCTAAAATGCTGACTCATTTCCGGGATTTAGAACTCATTCCTGCAGCTCTTTATATGGTTTCATTTTTTCTCAAAAGGCTAAAACAGCTGGGCACTGTAGATTTTAGCAAACGTTACTTAAACATGATTCCATTTTAGTTGTTGGGGACTATTTTCAGCTGTGCATTAATACACTTTTGGTGAACTATTGTATATTAACAGAAGACGACATGTGGAATTTACACATAATAAGTCACAGTGCCCATCATCATGTCAGCCAGTATCGGTGTGGCTCAACAATGGAGCTCCATCGGAATGAGCTATATCAGGCTTTGGCTACACAGATAATACTTGTTTTTTGTTGAAAACAAGTTAAAAAGACTGAATAACACCAGTCTTATTGTGTTTTTTTGATAATTTGGGTGAACCGACCGTCTAGTCTTCGCTACTCTTCCCCCCCACATCCTCCTGCTGTCATTGACTCTGCTCCCTATCGCCCCATGCAGGTGAGCTGCGGCACATCACCAAGCTGAAGCCGTGGTCCCTGTTCGACGTGCTGGTGGAGAAGTACGGCTGGGCGCACGAAGACGCCGGCCAATTCACCCACTTCCTTCTGCCCATGCTGGAGATGGTGCCCGAGAAGAGGGCCTCGGCCGGCGAATGCCTCAACCACCCCTGGCTCAACTCGTAGCCGCGATCTCTGATCAGACACCCTCCTCCCTTTGTCCCCCCCCAACAGTTAGCCCAAACATCACCCCCTGGTGGCGGCCCGTGGAACGACAGCGTGGAGAGAAGCCGGAGACAAACAGAGTCAGGAGTAGATGATTCCTTCCTGCCCTATCCCACACATCCATTTCATGCTTATCTGAGTAGGCTTTTAGTCCCACACAAGCCCCCTCATCTTTTCCCATAAGGAATGTAAAGACAAGCTTATGGAGATAACATGACATAGTAGCTGTGTCTTCCAAAAAAATCTCCCAAAATAGATAATTTGAAGATGGATGCTGCTCACGTAAAAGGGGAGATGTCAAGATGTCAGCCCGTCCCTTCCCTCTTAATCTCCTCCGGATTCTCAGTTTTACCTTGTTTGGATCCAGTCATGGACCGCTGACGGCTGCTGATCTTTTTCAATGACGTGAAAAGAAAAGTCAACGAGAAGCTCAGTCTGCCATGACCTTTACATAGCCCGGGCCTCAGAGACGGACACTTTTGTGTGTTTTTAAGAGAGATAATGAGCACATGTGCCTGTGCTCAAGATCTGCCTACATAGACCCGTCTCCTCTCTTTCCAGCCCACTTCCCTTCCTCACCCTTTGCTATGGAAGAAACCGCCCACATCAGACTAAAAGTTTACACCCTGATTTCTTCCATGAATCCCAAAAAGCCTCTCTTACCTGTTTGGTTCTCCATATACCCCCCCTCTTAAATGTGTGTGGGGGGGCACCTCAGAGAACTGGAGGGCAGCCAGTCCTCCAGGGGGGGCGCCACTCTGACAAAGACGGACAGAAAAAGTGCGGGATGAGCAAAAAAAAAAACAAAAATACAATCATCTCGACACGGAGGAGGACTGCTTGGTCTTCAAAGACTATTTTTAAAATGCATGGAGAGACTGATGGATCAGCATGAACGGATATATGACAAAATGGACGATGGATGCGTTGTTTTATTTGTGCATTTCTTTCCCGTTTCATCACCTCTCTTGGACATTCGGTTAGAAAGAATTACGTTAGGACATTTTGGTGCCCCATGTGAGGAACGTTACAACCCCTTCTTCTCCAGCTTTTGACATTCCTAAATCTTGGTCCTCTGCCATCATTCCTGACTTTTATTCCCAAGAAGAGTCCTGTAGTGGCACGTTTACCTGATCTGATTGGTACTATTCCCCCCTTTTTTTCCCCCCCTATAGAGGAACTCTGTGATCCCTGAGCTACTCCAGAAAGGGGATGGTCACACGGAGGTTGCACTTGTCTTTGTAGATGTCCTTCAGGGATTTGAAACCTTTGTACATAGAACTGAGATCTTGCAACGCAGATAAGCGACAAAGTGGACAAAGTTTCAACACACAAGCATCATTCCAAAAAAAAAAAAAACAGTCTCTTGTTGGCATATCTTGACTTCCTCTGATACAGTGGAGGAGTGGGGGGGGGGTGGGCGGGCCGCCATAGCTCCGGCCCTGGAGGAATGTTCAGACTGAACTGTGCCACCTGGTGGCTGAATGAGAGTACTGCATTTGCCACACACTGCTGCTGCTGCTCTCAGTGCCAACGCTCCAAGACGTTCCACTATATCTCTCCACTTAATCTCTATTTCTCTGTCACACGCACACACACGCACACACACAGACACACACACACACACAAATACTCGCATCATCACAATTAGTCCAGTTGCCTATTTTTCGCAATAAATGAAAAAAAGATGACTATAAGTAAATGGTGAGATATTTTTAAAAACTATTTAATTCATTAAAAAAAGAGGAAAAAAAAAAGAAAACAACTTTTCTCTGGTTGTTGTGACCGTGACAGAATCTCGTCTTATACTGAGGTGATTGTGTTTGTCTTTTAGAGATGTTTTTATTTCTTTTGTCATCATTATTATTATTATTAATTATTATTATTATTATTATTATTGAAAGATTTTTTTACACAGTTGTCACCTCTCCCCTCCCTCCTTACTTGAACAGTGCTGCTCTATCTGGGCTCTTGATGGTGATGGAAAAAAAAAAAAAAATCAACAGTTTTGCAATAAAGGGTTATGTGATGAGTTTTTTTTTTGCACCAAAACCTCCTGATCTCACTCTTTCAGCCATGCTGACTGTTCTTCCTGATGACATTGACAGAATCGCGTCTCTTGTCTGTGTTTTTCATTGACAGATTTAATAAAATTGTAAATTAATGGATCCAGTAGTGAATTTTCTGCTTTGACGCCGCATCAGTCGACCTCAATAACAAGGGTGAGAAAACTTACAACTTGAAGCAACAAAGGAAAGAAATAATCAATTAGCATTCCCTTTTTATTGATATGCATAATTCATACAAATGTTGCAACTGTTTTAATGGAAAGTTAAAAGACATGACAGTTGAGTACAATTAGCTGCACATGTTGTCAATGCTACAGTACATTCAGATTCACACTAAAGCAAATGTGGCCCATTAGACAACATCACCTAAAATACAATAAAAGATTGAGTGATAAAAGATCAATATTAGTCATTAAAAAGTAAAACATATGCTTTGGAGTGTCAACTAGGGATTTTTGCAAGTATATTTTAAATCACTACAAATGGTCCTCTGATGCCATCTGTGTGTCTGCTAATGTGTCTGAGTCCATTAGCACTCAATAAACAAGTGGTAAAGCGCACACACCCTCGTTCATTAGGCTCAGTTAGAGGTGCCTGGAAGATGATTCTCCTGTGGGGTGGGGGTTGAAATGTTCGGACTTCAACCAGACAGTGGATGGTATTTAGGGCACTGCTAGAATGTAGTGATGACACGGTGATCCACAAAGGAATCTTGTAAACTTGAAGACAAACTATCATCACAGCATTAGGAAAATGCAGTATGTACCTTATCTATCGATGCACTATATGTATACAGTAGATATAGCTTAGTACCTGTGTGTACTTCCAGGTGTCTGGTGTGTGTGTGTGGTCCACTGTGCTTGAGCTCTGTCTGTGTGTGTATATGTGAATGTGTGTGTGTCAGAGCACTGAGGCGCACTTCTTCAGCAGCACAGGTTTGATCAAATCCAGGATGTCCAAGTTGGGATCGAGTGTCCTGCCGAGACCCTCCAGCACCATGATGGCAAACACAACGGAGGCAAAATTACTCTCCAGCTTCACCTAGAAAAAAACAACCAACGATGAAGGTTAACAGAACAGTTATTATGTCATGATTGTTTCTGTTTAGACGGCGCTCTCCTGAGGCGATGCTACTTTCAAATTCTGCTAGCTTTCCAACATCATCCACCCTATCTTTAACAGTGTTTGGTTTGTCCGTTCTGGGCAACTGTAGAAACATGGCGCTGCAACATGGCGGACTCTGTGGAGAGGGGACCTGCTCCCTATGTAGATATAAACGGCTCATTCTAAGGTAACGAAAACACGATTCTTATTTTCAGGTGATTACACATTAAAGAAAACATAGTTATTAATATTATATTCCATTTCTCCCAGTAGATCCTCCTAATTGTTACACCCTGTTCCTTTAAATACTTCCATAAATAACGTTTTCTTGTGGTTCACTTGAGGCCACTCCATTAACATGTGGCCTCCACAAAGCAAGCTAGACCTTCCTAACAGCAACATGAAGAGCACAGCTATTTTATCTTACATTTCTTCAAATCTCAAAACATACTGCAAGCAAAACTGAAAAGTTAACTGCAAAAAAACAACGTCCTTATTAAAAAAAAACCTTATTAGAACCACGGCAACAGCAGCGACTCAAGGTTGTTACCGGTCGTAATGTCACTTAAAAGAGAGTTTGTGTTCTGAACCAGATGAGTGTTTGTTAACGAGTATAGCCTCCTGATATTTTACCTTGTGTTCGATGAGTAGACCAAAGACTCTGGAGAGCAATTCACCCACTTGGAACTACAAACACAACAAAAACACAGTTAACATCAATAGTAATCACTCTGACTGTTATTTCCTAAAGTCACTGACCGCCTGGACCAACCAATACCTGTAAACTATGAGCCTTTACAAAGCAGTATTAACCGCTAAGAGAATAGAGTCTTACACTGAGGCACATGTGTTTAATTCGTCACATCAGAGAGCACAAATCGAGGTTAGTACCTTTCCCAGAGAGAGCGTGTTGCTGAGGGCTTTGTCCACCAGCTGGGCCATCTCCTTCTTAAACCGCGGCACATCCTGGCACTCATTGGCCCGAGCGTGATGCAGGATCAACTCTGCCACTCGCTCACCCTAAAGAAAGTAAAAACAAAACCACAGAGACAACTTAGTTCAAGCTGGAGGTTTTCTTTGACCTTCAGCTCACATTCCTATGTTTCTTTTTAATGTCTAAGAAGCCTTTTTAAAGTAGTTCAAATTGGTGATTAAGAGTTACAGATTCATCCCTGAAATTCCTGATCTGGAAAACACGTATAAAAAAGTTTCATTATGTTCAAGAAAGTAAATGTCCAGGTAACACTCACCTGATGCAGCACCACAGCTGTGAAGACAGCCCTGAGGTTAGCAAGATCGTAGTCGCTGAGCTGGGCTACGATGCCGGCGTCCAGCAGCACCAACTGGAGAGGACACGGGTCCGGCCTGACGCTGACCACCACCGTGTCCCACAAGTCGGTGAGGGTGGTTTTACCGTGGGCCTCCCCTGATGTACTGGCACCGTCAGTGGAACCAGGAAGAGGCCCCCCACGGTGGACCAGGATGTTCCCGGGATGGAGATCCCCGTGGACAAAGTTGTCCACAAAAACCTGGAATACAGACATATAGATGGAGACAATGTAAGAGAACATAAGATACAAATAATCCGATGCAGCTGATATCTAGCAGGTGACGTGTCTCACCATCTTCAGCATGGTCTCTATTCCCATCTTGGCTATTCTCTTCTTCACCTCCACGGGGATCTCGGGGCTCAGGTAGTTGGATACGGGTTCACTCTCCTGAACAAAAAGGTTGAATATAAGCTGAATGTTGGCCTCATTCATAGATATTCATTCAACCACAATAAATCTATATTGCCTAGAAATCACAGACATTGTGTCACATAGGTTGGGTTTATGGAAGTGTGCATTTGATATGTTTGACTTGTTTTTAATGTACATTTCATTCAGTCAGTGTTATAGGATTTGAAATCCTTCCGTACTCACTTCAAAAGTTTCCACTAAAATGCTCCTGGTGACGAATGGTCGTAACGGAGTTGGGAACTTGACATAATCCACATTGCGGAAATTTTCCTGGAAACGCTCGATGTTCCTGGCCTCAAAACGGAGATCAATCTGAAAGAAAAAGTTCAGTCGGATCGCTCAAATAATCCGACTCTCCCAGCTTCTTTTCTTTCATGCTTTAAATGCTGAAAACTCTGTGTTATTTCACATGTGGTGGGGGGTCTGAATATTTCTACCTGTTTGGTCATGAGCTTCTCAAACTCGTCGACTATCTCCCACAGACTGAGCCACTTGAGTCCGGGCAGGCACTGCAGGAGCCAACTGCCCGCTTTCATCAGCAGGAGGTCAATTTCCACCTGCCTCCTGACGCCTGGATGGACCACCTGTAACACAACAGAAACACTTTATCTGCTGGAACATGAACATACTTTACTCTAGTGAGGCTATTTTGTGATTTTCACACTCACCTTGATAGCCACAGGTATCAGATGCTCCTTCTCTGCCCCGCTGAAGTGACTTCTCTCCTCATAGCGCTCCTCCTCCTTACTCCCCCTCCAGAGCTGCCACAGGGACCTGGCCACTCCTCCCAGACCCGGGATCTCCCAGGCTTCCAGCATGTCTTCTTTCTCCATCTCCTCCACCACTGACTGGAAGGCCGGGTCCTCCACCTGGTCCGCCTTTGCCCAGCCTCTGTACACCTGCGCCACACATCCCGAACCCACCGGCTCTTTGCTCTCAAACATTAAAACCCTCCTCCAGCTGTCCCCGAAAGCCCTGCGGAGACACTGCTTGGTGTGGGTCCAGGAGTGAGGGCGCACCTTCACGTGAAGCCTGGAGAAGCGCTCGCAGAACTCCTGAGGGAAGATGTCCCGCCTGGTGCTGGCCCACTGACCCAGCTTGATGAAAGTGGGCCCAGATGTTTCAGTCACCCACAGCAGAGCATCCAGCCAGTGAGACGCAAAGCGAGTGGACATCAGAGCCAGGGGGCACAGGAGGAGCAGGGGGGCAAATCTGAGGAGCAGCACCAATGCACGAAGGCTGAGGCGCAGGAAAAACACAACTTTGTGCACTTGCACTTTGGCTAGAGACTTTTTGTCAGCTTGGCGTGGAAGAATTGCCTCCTGGCATCTGGCTGCACAGGATGATGCATTGACTGCACCCCAACACAGCAAAGTCACCTTGGGGATCTGGGTTAAAATGTGCCCTCTTTTAACCAGACAGGTCCTGGAGGTCTGGATGAGTCTGCTTCTGGTGAAGGAACCTGCTTTCTGTAAAGAGTACCTCAGGTTGAGGAGGGCTGCTCTGGCTGCAAAGGTGGCCATCATCTTCATCATCAAATGTCTATTAGCTCAGTCCAGGAGGAGACTTTGTCCACATGTGCATGTCTTCTAGGACGAAACAAACCTTTTGCATAATCATTAGTAAACACTGACTGAAGGTGACCTGGATGAATGCTACATTAAGTTAGCTGCAGGAATATTTAGCTATTTTACTACAAATTCATTTAACTTACAGCAGTTACTGTTTTTACAGGTGAACAGGAGGAAACTGGGTTACTTCTCGACGAGGTAGACATGGCATAGTTCAGCTGGAGTTACTGTAACAATCATAAATATCACCCATCTCCTCCATGAGCTCCACTGAACACAACAACATGAATGATAACATCAGCCGCTTCACTTCCGGGTATGACGTAAGCAGCGACGAGATGACGCGTTTCCTCTTAAAGCAGCAGTCTGCAACCTGCAGCTCTTCAGCTCCTCTCCAGAGGCTCCCTGTGGATTTATAAAATAATTAGTGGAAATTAATAACTGTTTTTTTGTTTACATTTTAATTTGTATTTATCATTGTTGTAGGTCTATGGTACGACGGAGTATTAGGGCCACATTGAGGGAAAAAAACGTATCTGAGATTTAGAGAATAAAGTCATAATATTATGAGAATAAAGTCATTAGTTTACAAGAAAGAAAGTCGCAATATTATAAAGTAGTAATTTTACGTGTTATTTTCTTTTTTCTCCTAAAGTTATGACTTTATTCTTGTAATATTACAACTTTTTTTCTCGTAAAGTTATGACTTTATTCTCGTAATATTACAACTTTTTTTATCCTAAAGTTATAACATTATTCTCATAATATTATGACTTGTTTTTCTAGTTAAGTTATGACTTTATTCTCGTAATATTACGACTTTTTTCAATTAAAGTTATGACTTTATTCTCGTAATATTATGACTTATTTTCTCGTAAAGTTATGACTTTATTCTCGTAATATTCCGACTTTTTTCTCGTAAAGTTATGACTTTATTCTCGTAATATTACAACTTTTTTTCTTATAAAGTTATGACTTTATTCTCGTAATATTACAACTTTTTTCTCTTAAAGTTATGACTTTATTCTCGTTATATTACGACTTTTTTCTCTTAAAGTTATGACTTTATTCTCGTAATATTACGACTTTTTTCTCTTAAAGTTATGACTTTATTCTCGTAATATAACGACTTTTTTCTATTAAAGCTATGACTTTATTCTCGTAATATTACGAGTTTTTTTTCTTGTTAAGTTAACTTTATTCTCATAATATTACAACTTTTTTTCTCAAAGAAATTAGGCTTTTATTTGGTAAATTACATTTAAATTGTTTCATTTCTGTTGTCCTATTATGTTTGGCACAGCTCTTTGTTTATGTTTATGTTTTTGCTTCTTCTGTATGTAAATGTTTTTAATGTTTTCTGCTGTCACTATGGATACTATCATTTTGAAATAATAAAAAAAAAGCTCAACGCTTGAACGGTACACTAATATTAAGAGTAATTTATATTTAAATGTTTCTCATACACAATAAAAGGAAATTAAAAAAAAGAGAAAACAAACGTTGAGTCAACCGCCAATAAACACCACAGAAGAAGAAAACCAACGTTTAACGGCTGGCTGTTAATTACCGGTAAGATAAGACGTTTTTTTGTTCTTATGTGCTCTTTATTAGATGATAAATGTTCGTTTTAGTCAGTCTTGTTTCTGTGTTGTTGTATAAAAACAAAAAAATAAAAAATGACAACCGTTTTTTTTCAAGTTAACCGGAAGAGGAGACCAACTGATGCATCTCCTGTATTCCCGGTATGTTAAACCGTTAAACGTTAACTAGTTAACGTTACTGGACCGTTTCTACCTACTGAAACTAAACTACTGTATATCTGATTAAAATAAGTGCAGAGACGTCAACTGTCCTCCAGATGGAGACAAATCACACGTTATTCAGGGAGTCCACTCCGTTTGTCTCCTTCCTCCTCCTTCCTAAGAAGGAAACATGAAGGAGGAAAATAAGGATGCAAAAATTAGCATAATAATTGAGACATTTGTTGACCTTTCTCGCAGCAGACATTTTGACTTCATAGGAAACACACAGGTGGAACAACTAACATTAACAATGGCATTAAATGTCCCAGGAAGCCTTTCCAGTGAGCCAGCATGGCTAAAACACCAAGACCCTGGACCTAAGGCTTAAACAGCCTCCATTAAAGCTGCAGTAGGCAGTATGTTTTTGGCATCATTGGGAAAAAATTCCATAATAACCTTTCAGCATATTGTAATTCAAGTGTTCTGAAGGATAAGATAGATAAATAGAGAGTAACTTTATTGGTCTCGAGGGAAATTCAAGTTTCCAGCATCACAGTTCCATAGTGCAAAACATGTTATTTAAAAGACACAAAAAAAAAAATATATATATGTATAAAAAAATATACCAGATATAAAAATACAAGGAGATGAAGAAAACTGTTTAAAACTGAATATAGTACTGAGATACGGGACTATTAAAAATGTGAATATAGTGCAAAAAGTGATACAGTGCTGGATAATAAAGTATAGGAGCTATACAGTAGAGACCAGGGAATTAAGAAATGTCAAATATGGAATATAATGCATGATGAGAACTGAGGTAGAGCTTTTTAAAACTTAAAAAAACGTATTTTATAACTCTATGTATACTTCATAACTAGACTTCTGCTCCTCCTCATGGCTCTGTTTTCAGGCTTTAGAAAATCTAGCCAGTGACGGGAGACTTTGGCCAATCACAGGTCATTTCATTGAGAGAGCGTTCCTATTGGCTGTGCTCCGGTCATGTGACTGGTACTTTGCGTTCCTTCACCAGAATTCACAGTGGCGCCGGCGTCACAATGAGAAAGTTTTCTCCGGCTGGTGGGCGGCTCATAGTATTTCCTCAACTGATCTCACAAACTTTCTAATTTTACAGCTAAACAGTACACTACAAGATGTTTCTGAAAACATCTGAGGAGAGAAATAGGCATGATAGTAACATACTATTGATTCATATTTGATCAGCGCTGCCTAGTTTGACTGTGTGATCGGAGTTTGCGAGTGATTGACAGCTGCTCAGAGAGGGCAAGGCTCCAGCTCGGCTCAAAAAGGCATTGACGTTGGGGAATCGGCTCGTGGCTCTGCTTGAACTGTGTGAGAGCCTGTGGACGACCGACCAAAGTTTATGACTTGTCAGAAATTCATCCAATGGCTGGTGGGGAGGAGTTAATCGGTGCTCGTTCCCCCACTGCACGGCAAACGACGCCCGATGAAACTGAAATTCGGTCCGACTTTAAAAGGAGTCGTGCGGCTCAAAATTCAGGGCAGAAACGGGCTAAAATCGTACAGCCCAGCTTTAGTCTAGGCAGCATGGCTAAGGTGCGCAATACCAACGACTAGTCCTATAGAACAAGTCTGTTGCGATGGTCACAGTCATCACCTCTGTTGTACCAGGTGTAAATGGGGCATGAGGTTCAGCTTCATGACGTTTCTAGGACATGACAAATTCATGATTTTCGGTTAGTTTGAAGAAAAAAATGGTTATTTCAGTTTGCATGCTGAGATTATTTCATTTTTTTTCTGGATAATTTCTTGTGTGAATGAACTTAATACTCAAGACAGAAGTAGTAAACAGTATGTAATGGGGACAACACAGTTTGGAATGAAACTCAAGGAATGGAATGATGAATTTCCGCTTATCACCTGACTCACCTGAGACAAACCAGGAAACAGGTTGTTATTCTGTCTCACTGAGACAACACATTCACACACACTGGGAGATGGACGATAAGATTGACCAAAACCAGACTTCCACTGAGAGAGGACATCTACAGGAGGGTATACTGGGAATACTGGAATACCACCACTTCAACCAGCTGCTGAATCCACAAACTGAATGAGAGTTTAACAAGAACAAAGATTCAAAGTGAAAGCAACTTTCAGGGAGTGGCTGAGCCGTCTGCCTGCCGTGTTTTCAGCTTCACTCAGAGACTAAATGGCTTCCAGATTAGAGGACGATGTCTGCTGTCCTGTCTGCCACGACAACTTTAAAGATCCTGTCATCCTGTCATGTAGCCACAGCTTCTGTGATGACTGTCTGCAGAAGTGGTGGACAGAGAAACAAGACCAAGAGTGTCCAGTTTGTAAGAGAAGATCTTCAAAGTCAAAACCACCTCCTAACTTGGCTTTAAAGAACCTGTGTGAGCTTTTGTTACGGAGGAGAGATGAGAGCCCTTCAGAGGCTCTCTGCAGTCTGCACTATGAGAAACTCAAACTCTTCTGTCTGAACCATCAGCAGCCGGTGTGTCTCGTCTGCAGAGATTCAGAAAAACACACTGACCACAAATTCAGGCCCATCGATGAAGCTGCACGACAACACAAGAAGAAACTTCAGGAAACTCTGGAGCCCTTAAAGGAGAAGTTAAAGGTTTTTGAAGAAGTTAAAGTGGAGTTTGATCAAACAGAAGAACACCTGAAGGTCCAGGCCCGACACACAGAGACGCAGATTAAAGAGCAGTTTAAGAAGCTTCACCAGTTTCTAGAAGAGGAAGAGAATGCCAGGATGGCTGCACTGAGGGAGGAAGAGGAGCAGAAGAGTCAGATGATGAAGGAGAAGATGGAGGCTGTGAGCAGAGAGATAGCAGCTCTTTCAGACGCAGTCAGTGCCACAGAGGACGAGCTGATAGCTGAAGACGTCTCATTCCTGCACAACTACAAGGCTGCAGTGGAAAGAGTCAAGCAGCGCCTCCTGCTGGAGGATCCACAGCTGGACTCAGGAGCTCTGATAGACCAGGCCAAACATCTGGGCAACCTCACCTTCAACATCTGGGTCAAGATGAAGGACATGGTCTCCTACACTCCTGTGATTCTGGACCCAAACACTGCTGGTGCAGCACTCATCCTGTTTGAAGATCTGACCAGTGTGAGATGTGGACAGGAACAGCAGCTTCCTGATAATCCAGAGAGGATTAGTTATTGGTCTGTCCTGGGCTCTGAGGGCTTCACCTCAGGGACTCACAGCTGGGACGTCGAGGTTGGAGACTGTACAGAATGGGGATTGGGTGTGTTATCAGAGTCTGCCCAGAGGAAGGGAAACATACTGTCTGGATTATGGACAATACGGTTCAATAATGATGCATACTCCACAGGCTCCCCACCAGATCCAGACGCTGCTCTCCGAGTGAAGAAGAAGCTCCAGAGGATCAGAGTGAATCTGGACTGGAACAAAGGAAAGCTGTCGTTCTCTGATCCTGATACTAACACACATATACACACCTTCACACACACTTTCACTGAGAGGATGTTTCCATGCATTGACATATGGAATGAACTCCCACTGAAAGTTTTACCAGTGAAGATCTCTGTGACTGTAAGACAACTGAAATAGATGATGATGATGATGATGAACATCAATCAGTCAATTTCAAGATGTACTGGATTTCTTTCTCTGAGTCTTTGAGGAACATGTGACTATATTGTCCTGATGCTGATGTTGGTTGTCATGGTGGATGACATCTACAGTACATTGCAGTCAGCAGAGTTCCTGTTTCTTTGTACCTGGCTGCATGGATTATGGGTTTATTTAGTAACATGATGACAATGGGAGGGGCTACTCTTTGGTTATTGATTATTGGTTATATCTTTAATGTGAAGTTTCTGTGTATTTGAACAGCAGTTTCAAACATTGATTTGTTTATTCATGTAAAGTGTTAAAGAGATTTTATTTTACATTATCTGTTTACTGTAAACTTTTCCTGCTTTGACATGTCAGACTGCTGTGAAAAAGGTATTTTCGTTATAATAATCATTGTCCATTACTGCAGAAGTTTATAATACTAATTATAAGATAAAACAAAAGCTTAAATTCAAGTTATTGTATCTCAATTTGTAAGAGCAGACCCCTTGGCAACTAAGAAAGCAAGCAAACTTGTATAGCACTTTTCAAAACAGATGTTAAACCTGCAGTAGGCAGAATATTTTTTTGCATCATTTTGCAAAATAATAACCTTTCATCATATTGTAATTCAAATGTTCTGAGAGATAAATAGACTTCTGCTCCTCCTCATGGCTCTGTTTTCAGGCTTTAAAAAATCTAGCCAGTGACGGGAGACTTTGACCAATCACAGGTCATTTCAGAGAGTTCATTCAATATTGATTCATAATTGATCAGCGCTGCCTAGTCTGACCGTTTGATCGGAGACCGCTAGTGATTGACAGCTGCTCAGAGACGGCAAGACATGATTGTTGTTTTCCTCCGGTCTGTGAAAGAGGCACATGTTTTTTTTTTTCCAGATTACCTGTCTCATGCACTACTGTCAGGATATAGTGACCGTTTTATAAAGCTAACTTTTTTTAATCATACTTGCTCTATTTCTACCCACTGCTGCTTTAAGTGCTTTAAAGGAGAATGAAAGAGAAGGAGGTAACCAGCTTTATAAAGTTATAAAGAAGTGTGTTTTAAGATGCTTTTTAAATAATAATATATATTTAAATATGTGCTCTGAATTGGCTTCTGTGAGATTTTTTTGGGAAGTTGAGGATCAATAACAAAGCAAATTGCAGGTCTTTTTTTAAATTGGAAGAGATTAATGCAACAACACCAACATTTTCTTGCTGGCTGTTGATCAGTTGTTGATAGGAACGTCATGGGGCAGAGCAGAGTTACAGTATAAAAAGTACTTCCTGGTAGGATATGCTGTCTTTTCCTGAACAAAGTTCCTAAAGGATGGCTTTATTATTTTTCTGCTGCATTAGTATGGCTGGCAAATTAGTCTCTGGGTGATAAAGGAAAGGAGGAGGCAGGGTATGAAACACACCCTGGGTTTGATTTCATTGTCATTTCCTCTGAGGTCTTGCAATCAGCCCACTCCGCACCATCAAGGACTGAGAACTTGTCCCAGCCATGTTCCCAGTCACGGTGTGAGTCCCCTGGACAGTGGGCTCGGTGCGCTCCCAGGATCCCATCTGTAGGCCTGATAGAGGACTCTGCAACACAATAAGGCGGGATAAACGCCAAACAGATGTTACCAGCCCCCACCTCCCACCCTGTTCCCCTCACAGCTATTGATGGACAAGCCAGGCTCTTTTTTTAGATCTCTCTTGCATTTCAAAGGCGAGGTCAGGGATTGGGCTCAGAGGTCAGCAGGATAGTTGCTCTGCAGAGGTGATGCCTTTAGACACTTTATGAAGGCTGCTCAGTGATGACTGTAGGAATGCAGCTGAGGCCCCCTATAAATGCATTTGTATAGAGATACTTAGCTGTATTATATATATATCTGGAGAGTAAAATGAAACCCTGATACACAATCTTGTGTGCTTGTACAGTTTTCATTCATGTTTATCTTTGTTCTTTTGCTTGTGTGTGCAGTTGTGTCCTTTAGTGGTGGGAAGTAACTAAGTACAGTACATTTAAACGTTCACACAAGTAATGTACTTACAATTTTGTGGTACTTTATTATTTCTATTTGATGCTAAACTCCACTTCAGTTCAAAGGGATTTTTTTTACTTATTGTTCCACTACATTTATTTGACAGCTGTAGTTACTAGTTACTTTGCCCAAAACATATGATCATTTTATAAAATATGATGCATTGTTACAGATTAAACTACCAAACAGTGTCACAATTGATTGATTAATTGATTAGTTTACAACTATTGAATTAATCTCCACCTAATGTGATATCAATTAATCTGTATTTTTTGAAGAAAAATAAATTAAAATTCTCTGATTCCAGCTTCTTAAATGTGAATATTTTCTGGTTTCTTCACTCCTCTATGACAGTAAACTGAATATCTTTGAGTTGTGGACAAAACAAGATATTTGACGACGTCATCTTGGGCTTTGGGAAACACTGATTGACATTTTTCACCATTTTCTGACATTTTGTAGACCAAACAACTAATCAGTTAATCGAGAAAATAATCATTAGTGCAGCCCTAAAAGCAGTTACACAAAACACAAAAGCTACACTACAACATTAAAAATGCTTTGTATGACCAACAGTCCTCAATCTAGGGATATCCAGTTTACAATCACAAAATACAAAGAAAAGAAATAAAATAATTGCATGTGACAAACTGGAACTAGGGGATATTTGGTATGGTTGCTTGAAAAATAGCCTCAAAGATTAAACAATTATTAAAATAGTTGATTAATTTTCTGTTGATCGACCACTTTAATGGACATCTATCTCTGGTCTCCGTATCTCTTTGCCCCAACATCACTGAAGCTACTAAAACCTAAGACACGTTAATGGCTGCAACCTTACATCAAATCATTACATATCTCTATAAATGAGTATAACACATATTCAATATAAAGCTTATAGGCTTTGAAACTGTCTGTGAAACATACATTTATAATAATGGACTTGTCAAAGAGGGCCTGTGGGGTTGAACAGGTTAATTATTAATCACGCTGGTCATCAGTATGCATGCCCAGCCTTGTTTCCTGCTCTCAAGCTCACTTTTCTTTCCTCCTCTCTTTCCACAGGAGCATTGAGTTACTGTGCAGCCCTGCTGGGCCTGACGGCGAGCTGGACTCCCCAGTTTGAAGTCTGTCACTGAGCAGAGGTCGGCGGTAATCAACCCAAACACTGCCAAACCACTTTCTGTGTGAGAACACTCAGTCTCTCACCACACACAG
This sequence comes from Sebastiscus albofasciatus, assembly GCA_916701655.1. Classification (NCBI taxonomy): domain Eukaryota; kingdom Metazoa; phylum Chordata; class Actinopteri; order Perciformes; family Sebastidae; genus Sebastiscus; species Sebastiscus albofasciatus. The sequence continues at coordinate 81,379 of CAKAOI010035292.1, read as the reverse complement.
CATTCAGCACACACCACACTACTTATGGTTGTTGTTGTTGTTGTTGCTGGTGACTGGCACATGTGAACCAGTAAACAAAATCTTGCAGAGATAAACTAGATGAACATGTTGTCCCCTCATTGAGAGATGAAAAGCGGCCCTTGGGCTTCTTTAATTGGCTCCCAGAGGAGGCTGTTATTTATGTATTCACTTGTGTTCAGCTTTGCCCCTTCCTGCTCCATTCCTCGTTTTCTTTTTCTTTCTTTTTTTTTAAGCAGGACACTCGGTTTCCTCGGCAACTAGGGCTCCAATCGGCCGGCCAGCTGCAGATTAGTTCAGCGGTGGGGGGTTTAGGTGGGTGGGAGGGGATGTGGAGAGGGGTGATGATGGAAAATGGAGAGGGAGGAGAGACAGAGAGAGAGAGAAGGAGGGAGGAAGGGAGAAAGGGAGGGGGGTGGGAAAAGTTTGAGAAGGGGAGAGAGAGAGAGAGAAAAGAGAAGGAGCCAGCCTCATTCAGAGATAGGAGTCCCAATGAGTGAGTGTGAGCTGAGAGTGGAGAAAGAGCTGTAAACATCTCAGCCTGGAGGCTGGACGGGAGGAGGGATTTCTCTGACTTTGTGCCTTTTTCAAACTTTTTGTGTCCCTGGAGCTGTGTCTTTCTCTGTGTGTGTATATGCGGGAGGTACAGGCAGGGGCTATGCAAAGTGAGAGAAGTCAGTGGCAGGGGTAGGGGTGTACAAACTGTGGAAGAGAGAGGGGGGGTGGGGAGGGGAGGCAAACTACTCGGAAGGAAAGGAACCATGCAAGTGGATGCTGTCTTCTGCTGGGTCAGGTTACGCAAAATGAGAAACTACTCCAAGAGCACTTCATCAGGGCTCACCCAGCTCAGAAAGGTAATGTGAAGAGTTAAAGATTGTGTGTGTTTGTGATAATGTGTGTGTGTGATAATGTGTGTTTCTTTCTACACAGCATATTGAACACATAGTGATTGAGTTGATATACTTTCTTTGACCCAAAGTGATCTGCTTAGTCTGAAAATCTTTTATATTGCTTGATGATCCATCTTCATGGATGTGCATCAACTCAGCCTTTCACACATTCTCTGCAGTCTAAATGTAAATGCTTCTGCATGTGACCTTGAATGTGTGTGTCCATGTACAGAATGTACTTCTATGCTTGTTATTGGATGGTAAATGTTAGGATGTGGTTTAGTCTGTTTATTTGAGCCGTATTTCATTCTGGACTGCTTTGGCTCCGGTTAAAGTATGCCTAAAGTGTTGCTCAAGTAGCCAGTCTCAAACTGTCTGCACCAAGTCCATTACTGCTGCCCACAAGAGACTCATCTCTACCTCACTGAAGTATCTGAGCACACATGAGCACACACACACACACACACACACACGCATATATACACTCAATGGCTGTCAGCTCTCATCTGCTTATTAAATGAAAACAAAACGTAGAAAGATGGTTTGGTGACCAACAGTCACAGAGCGCACGAAAACCAACACATTCCAAACTGGCTTGTTGAGAGGGAGAGAGAGTAAAGAGGAGAGGATAAGTGAGATGAGCATTCTTCACTGTGAACAAAGGCACCTCTTCATGCACAGTCCCAGCGCTAGTATTGTTGTGAGGAGGCAGAAAAGGGGTGGAAACCTCCTCAGGGAGGACAGAGGAGTTCAGGTGGCTCCAAAAAGTCAGCTTTTCAAGGATTAGGGATAACAAGTTGTCTGCAGATTCAGGCGAGATTGAAGCTGTGCAGTTGGGTTTGAAAGTTTTACTGACAAATAGGATGGCAGTGAACATTTAGAGGATTCATCTTAATAGTTTAATGATTGTTTAAGATAGTGTTTCAACTTATGGTCAGTTAATGACAGTTTTAACATGTTCTCATTTTACCACCTTCTGCATTGTGGCCATGAAAATACTCATTATTCATATGCATTTTGAATTTCCAGCAGGAGCAACAGCATTTTGTTCGGAATATATAGAGAGCTCCAGGGATGACGTATTGTTGTAGGCCAACCTGTAAGTTAGCATCGGAGTCAATGGGATTTTTATACTGGGTTTTGAATTATAACGTTTATGATACTTCCACGTTTTCTTCTGCAAGATAATCTTCACAAATGAACACCGCTTTTATGATTTTTGAAGTGTGAATGCGATCGTCAGAAGTAAAAAGCTAACGTTAGACTATAAATGAACTACACCACGGTCGCATGAGCACGAGTATACACAACGAGGCTGTAAAGGAGGACGAGTCGGTGTGATGACGTTTAGTAGTCTTATTTAGCCACTTCTCAGCAACCTCCTTTCTTTAAGACACATAAAGGCTTCAAAATTCACGAGTGGGATATTTACTGACGTATTTTATATCGTAGAACAAAACGTTCAGGCATCTAACTAAAAAAACATAAAAAAAACCATTGACTTCCGACGAGGGAACCGGAAGTGCTGAAATGTTAACTCATTTTCAGGGTTTTAGGACTCATTCCTGAAGCAGTCAAGCTGGACAATTAGCACGAGCAGTGACAGCCACAGTAGCTAAACAGACACAGAAAACAACACTAGCTGCAAAAGCAGTGTTTTCAACAGATGAATGAATGAAAAATACATCACGATATTGGCCCCACTGTTTGATTACCAAGTGATCAGAGGAAACGGCTGTAAGAAAGCACAACAGCAATGACTGCTTAACAAAGACACCATTCAATTATAAAAAGGGGAATCTGGCGAATAACTGTCTAACTTGTAAGAAGTTGATATGTTAATAAAAAGAGTAATGATTCATATCCTTTACTGACAAAACTAGTAAATGTACCGTGAGGAGTTTTCATCGTAAACAAACATGATTTTGTTTATTTGTCTCATCAGAATGCACCTTAAGGCCTACCAAACATCTTGAACGCATTTCCTTCCTCATAAAACATCTGCAAAGTTTTTAATCAGTGTTTGGAAATATTGTGAAACTTGCAAGAACTTCTTCTCTTAATTGCTGTATTGTTACCTTACCGCCCCCAATCGACAATAAGTGGAATTGGAGGAAACAGGGATACATTTTAGGGCGCTTTCACAAGCCATAGTCCGTTTGGCTAGTGCGAATCAGAGTGACATTGATACTGTTGGTTTGTTCTCTATTTAGTCTGGTTCGGTTTCACAGTGCACAAATTAAAGCGGAACAAATTAAAATAAAAAAATTAGCTGAGGGGCGTGTATGAAGGAGCAAATTTATTTCTTTCATTTTGAGAGCTGCCACTTCTATGCAGGGAATTACGGACTTTGAAATATTGCTGTAAAATCTTTTTCAATTTGACTCAGCACTGATCTACTGTGGGCACGAATCCCTTCTCCTCTAGTTTATCTCGAATTACTTCATAAACGTCACTATTTATGTGGACTTTATCATATTCTATATGTTCTCTTTGGTCCAAATGTCGAGCAAACATCGGACTTCTGCAGAAGTCCAGGTCAGTCCTCTCCCACTCGTGTTAACCTGTCGTTTACCTGTGTCCATCTGAAAAAGTCCCCGCGCAGACAGCCTGCATTTTGGTTAGGTTGGAAACGGTCCGGACCACTTCTCGCAAGCGGTCTCGGACCGGTTGTTTTGGTCCGCACAAGAGTATGATTACTGCGTTCATAACTGCCCAAACAAACAAACCACACCAGAGTTCGATTAAAACAGACTAAAAAGTGTAAAAGTGACCTTACAGTACTTTTCTTGACTCTTTCCTTTAACAGACCAGGCTGTCTTTTGAGGTAAACATCAGTTTTATTTACCAATACATTGAGCAGGTTAATGTACAGGCCTGATGAGCAACTAATGAGATGTTTTCCAGCTGAGGTGGGAATGTCCACCTCACTACTGCGTTCTGCAACCAGAAGAAACATGTAATATGTCACGCCTTTGCTTGTGGCATGCAGATCCAATATGTCCTTTCTGGACGTGCTTGTGGAACTTGTGATACAAACAATATAGGGACATTTTCATCAAGATATCGCTCGATAGTGTCCAAAACAAAGTCCACCGGGCACCTTTAAATTTGATGCACATCTGTGTATCTGTGTTGTGACTCAGCCATATTGCTCCATGTGAGATAATGGATGCTCTGTTGCATGTCATAGCACAGTGCAACAGGAATGTCTGCTGTGTCCTATAAGCAATGACCCTTAAGAGATGGTTATCAACCAACATAATCCATCTCAGCGGCTTCCTCTGGCCTTTTAGTTCAACCTACTGGGCAATCATTAAACCAAAGAACAAGATCCATGGAACCTGCAACACTGGAACATTTGATTTAATATGCTTGATTGTGATAGCAGCTGAAGTGCTCTTTGATTTGGGCTAACTTTCTGCACTGCCTCTTAGATTCAGTGTTGTTTTCATGTTGGCGTAAATGAACAGCTTCAGCAGGTCAATAGCAGTTTTACGGACCACAAATCAACATTCCTCAGCTCTCCTGTTTCTGTCTGTCCTGGCGTTGTACTTACTTTAAGTGGGTAAAGTTGAGAGTTTATTGAATTGAGACTGGCTGACTCTCCGGCGCTGTGAGGAGAAGGTTTATAGAGTTGGAGATAAAGACAGAGGGATTGTCTGTCTGCTAGTCAGCAAGGTAATAAGTGGGCTGCAATCTTGTAAAGGGGCTCTGGTGTGGAGCCAACCAGTGTTACTATCACACACACACAGTGGTCTGTCAGATTGGGTCAGTTGTTTACATTCTGAGTCTGGGGCAGAGGCTAACTGTCTGCATGACAATGTGCACTGTGGTGTCTTCCTCTCTGAGTGATTCATCTCACTCTCAGACACGCACTCATTCGTTCTCAGGGCATTTTCTCTAATTGCATATTTCCCTCTGTTTCTTTCCCTCTTTTCCGTCTTTCACACCAAAATATTGACACACTCATATCCATGGCATTCTCACCCAATGCATATCGATGTTTTCCCTCTCTGTGACTCATGATTCCTAGCATAAACACACCCTGACATATTAACACATGCAACACATGAGGTCTTCAGATCTACTAAGTAGAGGTTAACAGATTTATTTTATTAGTGTGCATGCTTTGTAACGGGGGAAAAAAAGACAACTCCAGAAAACTCAAACACCAGATGTTTAGCACTGTGACTAAGTCTGTCATCTCTCACAACTGAATCAGCTTGTTATTTCTCTCCTGGAAAGCACGCTGAAGTGGAGAAATCGGCCTTAATGATTGGTATGAGTCACTAGAGTGCAGATTCATCCAGGAAAACAGTGTTTAGCTTCACGTTGACGCTGTGGCCTCAATTTACAAGAGTTCACTATTAGATCCCTGTTTTACACGCAGACACAATCTACATTCACATTTTACAAACATGTACAATTGTGTGTATGTGTGTTTATGGGCACATTTATAAGTGTGTGTGTGGCCTAACTGTGTACATATACAGAAGTCTGCATACTGTTGGTCATGTGAAAACATGATAACCTTGGATTTTTTCATGGTTTAACTTTAGTTGATTCAGCCCGGTCGCATGAAAAGGCATATGAATGATAGGATAATGTGCAAGGCAAAAGCGTGCAATAAGAACGTCGTTCTTGCTTTTGGCCATGTAGTCTGTACTGACTGCAATGTAAATGCACCCGCGTAAATATGCTACGCTCAGAGCTAGTGACGTCGAATAAAAAGGGAGAAAGACTGTTTATGGTGGATGGGTGGGTCCAACAAACAGGACTTTCAACCAGGAGATCGGTGTTCGAGACTGGTGTTTTGTTTTGTAAGTTACTTTAGTGACGTTTCGTACTTATGTTATGTTGTTTCCGTACGTATTGCACTTAGTTTACGTACTTATTCTAAGCCCAACCATGACATTTTTCCTAAACCTAACGAAGCGGTTTTGTTACCTAAACCTTAGTGAGTGGTTTTGTTGCCCCCTGCTGGTACTGCACTATTCATGTCTGGACAGATGGACAGATGTGTCTATTACATACTTTGGCGTGATACCGGGTTGGTTGATTGAGGACATTTTCCTCCTGGGTTGCACGGTGTGTGTTAGCGGATGCAGCCAGTGACATCTGTCTTCTCTATTCTTCTCTGCTCAGAAACGTGACAGCAGGCCTTTAGGAGGTTACAGCCTGTATACCCCTCCTCTTACAGGAACTGGCTTTTGACAGGCACTCTGCGGGGGCGGCCTGCAACTTTTAAAGACCCCACCGGGCTGATCTCCTGCCATCTCCGAGCTGCTGTTGTCACCACGGTGACGCGGCCAGGAAGAATGTGTCCTGTGGTGATTGTGAAAGAATTCCTCAAAGATACGGTGGGGGAAGCATTGTGTGTGATGTTGGTAGATGGCCATGGGTTTAGTCATGATCAAAAACACCCCCTCCTCACAGATGCATGGCTAATGCATACCATCTTAGTAACCCTGTCCTTATAATAGTCAAACCAACACACATAAATACATACAAGCATGCATGGATAATGCATACCATCACACTGGATACTGGAGGCTTTCATCCAGTTGGCAGCTGGCCATGTTGTTTCATTAGATGCACCCTTAACCCTGACACACACACACTCTTTCTCTCACAGCCTGTCGCTTGCAAGCTGTTGCTCCGTCTGGCAGTTTCACTCTGCTAAGTGTCTGAGTTGTATTAAAAAGAAATTGGACCATGGCTTGAGAGAAAATGGTTGCTGCGACTCTAATTGGGACATTTAACAGGACATGGCAGGCTGAATCCCCGTTCCCTGCTGCGTTGTTTACACTGACTACAGTACCGATTCACAGTGTGGATCTCTAGCAGTCTGAAGAGCGAGCGAGGCAAAGACAGAGGCTGCTACAGTTTGATGGCAGGGTGTTAGATGTGGGCTGAGGGAATCATCACAGCAAACCGATGCTGATGAAGACCATCCAGAAACCTAGTCTTTCAAGCTCGGTTTGGCTTTGCAGCTCGTGCCCACTGGCACTGGCAGCGTGTGACGGTGGCATAAACCCCAACACACACAAACACATGCAGGAAAACAGGCACAGACAGACTCAAACACACACTTGAACATCCACTGACATACTGTACTTGCACGTGAACATGCATCTACCATTTGTTTGACATCCCCAGCTTGGAAAAAGAACTTGTATGTGGGGAAGGCTGCCGTCTGGAAAGGAATGCGACGTCCATCTGGGTTCAAAGAGTAACTCTAATGTGGCTGTACAGCTCGTTGATTTAGGCTCCGGTTGCCATGTTATAATGAGCATTCCAAGCAAAATGGGAAAAGGTTACCGCATGCTTTGTTAGTTTGGTTATGTGCAGCGTGAGTGTGTAATATTTGGGATGGAAAAACTGTAAGAGCAATGACCTTCATCAATCATCAATCGTCTACTTCTCTTCTCTGCTCTTTTCTTTTCTTCTTCTTCTTCTTTCTCTTGCAGCCATAACTGAGAATGAGAAGAATTTTGTTTACCTGTCAATTTAGGGATCCACTCTATAATGAGAATTAAAACAATGTCTGGAGGTTCGTCCAAGTGTAACAACTTAATGAGTAGATACTGTACTCCAGACACGCTGCAGACACTGAGGAGCTTTGATCATACCAAATCATATCTAAACACTGTCTTGTTGAGCTCTAGAGCCGGGAAAGTAGTAGTTTTCTCTTTGTCTGTCTCCAGTGAAATGATGGTTACAATAATCTCATCCTTCTTATACTGCTACTGTATATAGTGTCAAGTTGTATTTCTATGTCAGACCTGTTTAGTTGTGTATGGATGTCAAGTTGGGATAGGCTCAGTTACTTTACAGAAACTACACATTCACAATACATAACTCATTGACTTCCAGACGAGGGAACCGGAAGTGCTAAAATGCTAATTAATTTCCGAGTTTTAGGACTGTTGCACTCTATTTCTGATACAATTCTGAAATGATTAATCAATTAGTTTGCTCTTTGCAGTTTTAGAAATGTTAGGGTGACTTTCTTTTGATTCACATCATTATGATATAAATACTTGACTGATCAGACGCAGTTAATAATTTTGCTCTAGTAACTTAGTACAAGTTTTTAATTTGATTTCATTAAAGGTACAATAACCGCTTAACATTCAAATTACAAAGTACAATTTGTCCTGAGGAGATTACGATGGAAACGCGCACCTTTGGATCAGTTTAGTTTGGCTTGCTCCAGCGGTGCTAAACACCCTTCTCCATTTCACTCAGTTTTTTGTCCACTGGCGGTCTTGGCTCAGGCTCACAGTTGTCGGTCACGGGGTGTGTGGAGGTCAGAAACGTCGGCTCTGACTCCGACTCTGGAGTTTACACTCCGGAAGAGCACTTTCCCAAGCTCTCGCCTCGCTCGGCTCCCCCGAGGATCGGCGGGCGAATTATAAAAATCTGTTTCTGTGCAGGCATGCAGGGGAGCAGGGGAGCAGGGATGGGACGGGGGCGCTCTGGTGGGAATTCTCGAGCGGAACCCTTAAAATGTGAAGGGGGGAAAAACAGGAAGGAGAAGGAGAGGAGAGGATTTTGGCTTTGGAGCTCAGCTCAGAGACTGCGGCTTGGAGGAGAAATCTGATCTGGGGCCCAGAGAATAATGTTAGAGTGCCGAAGAAGCCAGATTATTGTTGAAAGGATCTGTAGGTCCACTCACTGCTGCACATTTACTGCGGCTGAGCTTGTTTTCGAGAGGAAAGGTTTTACCATTAGGCTCAAAAATCCCACATTGTGTGTCAGCACATTGTAATATCAGATGCTGTAAATACTGCACACTGTTGGGAGTCTTTTCTTTTCTCCTGTGAATGATGGTGTATTCAATGACATTTCCTCACGTGTAAAATCAAGGCCCCTTAAGAGTTGTTAACAGCAGAAACAGGTATTGTCTGAGGTGTAAGACATGCCATGTCTGTCTCCTGTGTTTAAGGTGGTGAAACACACTACAGCTTTGGTTGCAGACAACAGAAGAGGTGTTTGCATGTCCATCACCTGGCGTATTACCTGTGGCTGTTTATAAATGACCTCATGCATTGAAATTCATCACTGCCTGCCAAACAGCGGGGCTCATAGCCAGGAAGAGCTCTATGGCTTCTTTTGTTTGGCCAGCTTTCCTGTCAGTGGCCTTACTTACTTTGTCAGTGAGGATTTATGCTTGCTGCAACCACAGTGCTCCAACCGCAGGTGCATCTACACCAAGGTCTTGTTTCTCACTGCCAGATGAGCCCATGGTGTGCACTAATTTGTCTTTGGCAGGAAGGGAGCTGTATACAGAAAAATTTAAAGGGATAGCAGACTTTTCAGATTCAGAATAGCTTCATTGTCCAACACGAATAGATGGAAATTTATCATTGACTGCTTTAAAGCTGGTTGGTAATCTAAAGAAACTAATGATAGTACGCTACATTTAAAAGAATTATCCGACCAAGAAACCCAACCAAGTGTTGCCAACTCTTTTCCAATGAAAGTATCTAGCAGCACTAGCTCCTAAAGTCGCTAAATCTAACAAGAAAGTTACCAAGTCAGCAACACTGCAAGTTAATATGCTAACAATGCCAATGCTCATGTTTAACAGGTAGGCTAGATATGTTCACCATCTTAATTTAGCGTGTAAGCATGCTAACAATTTATAATTAGCACTTAAGTGTTAGAATGTCTGTAACCTAATTATATAGCAATCCGTCCAATAGTTGTCGAGACATTTCACTCAAAACCACAAAGGTCAACTTCATGGTGGTGCAACAGGAAAAGCCAGGGATCACCAAAATCATTAGAATACATCATCTGGGAACTATAAATGCAAAAAACTAAATTTGGTGGCAATCCATCAAGTAGATGTTGAGATATTTCACTGAATAAGTGAAAAGTTTGACCTACTAGTGGCGCTAGAGGAAAAGTCAGCAGTAGGATATCTGTAGAAGTTTTCATATCCGTCCAATAGTTGTCGAGATATTTCAGTCGGGACCAAAGTGGCGGATAGATCAAGCGACCGACTGAGTGACAGACCGACATTACCATCAGAAACATTATAGATAGAAACAGTAGAATATGGTGTCAGACGTCAGTCTCACCACCGCACACCTGGCTAGTTACTGCAAAAAGTGGGCCTGACTGTTGGATTGTCTGTTTTGGAAAAAATTGTCCCCCCCTGATTCCACCGTTGTGGTTTCAGATGAGAGACGATCCAACAAGCACTTTCATTTGAAGCATATGGCCTTTAGCACCACCAAATCTTTCGACGTTGGCTGACACTAGAGTAGTAGTTCAGCTGCAAATTTTTGGATTTGACGGAGGCAGTGTTGGCCGGGGTTATGTAGGCCAAAGTGAGAGCTGTCTAAAAGCAGGCCCTGGGATGTGCTGGCATGGGCACCGGTCTGTGGAGCCAGCGGGGTAATTGGGAGCAGACTAGGGATGAGTCAAGAGCTCTGCCGATGGGAGCTTTCTGTCTGTGGGGAGGAGGGGCTGACAATGTCTGTGGGAGGGAGTCGAAGGACAGATGCTCCGACTCTGCAAAGAGACGTAACATGACACCCTCTCCCAGATGGGGGGGGATAGAGAGAGATTTGTTTGCTCTGCCTCCAAGACAGATTCATCCTCCTCCTCCTCTTCTTATTCTCTTCTCATTGTGATGATCTTGTCTTTTTCTCTGGTAGAGAGGCTTCTTTTCTCTCCATTGAGCTAGCTAAAGCCCCCCTCCAGTGTATTTTGGCTTTTCTATGATATTTCTTTGAGTAATTTCTAGACTAAGTATGACTATAATAGAAACTGCAAGTCATACGTCATGCTCGTTTGAGTCCGAGCAGCGGCAAACCGATAAATCTGTTTATCTGTCTGTCAGCGTGTCTTTCTAGTTAGGTGTAGTTAACTAGCCCAACTCGTTGCATCAGCTAACTGAGGGTTTTCATTTTATTTTTAGTGTCCTCCACCTTAGTTTAGTGTGTTTATTTTCATCATGGCGAGTGCAATCATTGCATTACTCAAAATCCCACTGGCAGAAATAACACAACACACTGACTGTCTCTCTCAGTCGCTCTCTTCTTTACCGTCTCCTCCTGCTGGAGATAAATTAACGGAAAGCAGCCGATACCGGAGGTTTGCGAGCCTCTAACAGGTCCGAACGACGTGGAGCGCACAACTTTCAGCCGAAAAGAAAACATCCCGGTACGGTGTCGGTGATGGAGCTGAGGTGAGATCAGCCGGTGCTGGTGGACGGTGCACCTTCAAAACGGCAGACCTTGGCAACATGTCCATCCATCCTCCGGTGCGCTGTGGCTGGCGTGCAGTGACTATAAACCACACCCCCGTTCTCTGTTTGAGAAAGAACATTGACCAAAGAACAGGAAGTAAAACTGTCTGGAGGAGAGGCTTTAAGACCTCTTTGTATTTGTTGGCGATAGTTAAAAGTCACTGTAGAGGTGGAAGAATTTGTTTATAATCCAATTTTCTACCAGATCAGTCCAGGTTTAAAAATCTTCTGTGCTTGAAAGCTTCCACCGATCTTTTTCAATTATCCACTTAATTTTCTCTCTTTTATCAGGCCAACAGTGTCAAAGACTCCCCCACCAAACTTGTATTTCTGGAAGGGCTTATCACCTTGAAGACTTTAGTGCATCATTAGCCTGCACGCCGCACCATTTGCAGTCAGTGGAATGTGGAATGGAAGCCACAAAGTCCAAAGGGAAAGGGAGACCTTCCCCGTTAAAAGCCTGTGGTTAAACTGTTACGGGACGGTCATTTGTAAACTCTGACAGGTGGAGCGAGTGAGAAGGACTTTTAGGAGGATTTTGCTGAGTTTGTCTGGAGTTTTCCTTCCGTTTGCTGCCATTTTGACCTTGTGGTAGTCAGAGCTGTCCCATTTATCAACAGTGAACTCAAGTTTTTACTGTACGGGGGGAATTCTTAAGCAAAAAAAACCCTGCAAAACTGCAAAACCTTGATGACTTCATTTCAGGAAACACAGGAGGTCCATCTTGCTCCCGCTTCCTGCAAATTACTTCACACTTCCTGTCAGTTTGTGTGCACAAACACAAACAAGAAAATAACTGTTCATTTCATGCACAAGCCTCCTAAATGGTGTAGCATTCTGTCTGTTGGTTGTGCCTGTGAGCCATAATTACATCCATAGTGGCTTCCTCTGCGGCCCCATTTATAATTAAGGTTTGTTTATACATTTTCTGAGGTAATATTTTGGCCCATTCTTTCAGCTCCCAGTGGGATAGACTGTAGACACCCAGGCCGTCAGAGTCTCCGTAATAAACGCCAACCACAATAACAAGAAATGCTATATGTGTGGTGTTGGAAATACAACAATGGACACTGTTGTGTTATATTTAGGGTGGATTGATAAGCAAGAATACATGCAGGGAGAAATTAATTGTTTGTGGTATCCCCCGTCTGTTCCTGTCTGGTTCTGTGGCTAACCCAGTTTCAATGCTGTCTCACGTCCATCCTCTCCTAACAATGGAGGGAGCAGGGGGAGAAGTAGAGGGGCAAGAGGACACAGCACAGCGGGGCAGAAGGACGCTGGGCAGCAGGATGCTTGCGCATGCACTGTATGTGTGTGTGCTTATCTTTTGCCCCCTAAAGGCCAGCTGATAGGCATCTTTACCACTGTACATCATACAGCGCAGATCCCTGTGGTTGGATGTAGAACGAAAAGATAAGGATGAAAAAGTAATGTGTATGAAAACAGAGAGATGAAAAGAAGAAGATGAGAGGGCGGTTAACATGGCATGCAGGGAAAATTAAATGAGTGTGCAGCTTCCAGGCTTGTAACACGCTTTCTGGCTGTCAATCGCATGCATGGGCAGATACTCACGCAGATACAGACACGCATAGTCATAGAGTTGGTCTGCTTGGCTCATGTCCAAGGCCTTGCTATGAAATCAGCTTGGGAAAGCAGCAGGGGCCCCTGAACAGGACACAGAGACAGAAACAGAGAGGGGAAAAAAGAGAGAGGGAGACTGCAGAGCGCAGATAAAATTCCATTGTTTATTTGCCTGACCCTCTCCTTCCCTCCTCCTCTCCATACATCCCTTCCTTTACCATCAACCCTTCCTTTTCTACTTCTTCAGGAACCAGGCAAAACCCCGTCAAAGCCTACCAGGTCAAGGCAGCATGTCAGTCACTGTGAAATCCCCATATCGCTCAAACCAAACACTTCATGTCAGATCTGGCAACCCGGCAGCGCACAAAACAAATTGTCCGTACATGCTGCTCCAGATCTGCAGAAGGTAGAACGCAGTACATTTCAGTATGAAAAAGAACGGGAGGCTATAGATTATAAACCAATCCCCCTCTATCCTCCCCTCCTATATCCTTCACTCCCTCCTCCATCATACTTTTGTCCCTGCAACTCCAAGAGTGGGAATGAAAGGGAGAAATAAAAAGACTGAAGGACGGGGAGGAAAAAAGCAGCCAAGTTTGCCTTTCCAGAAAGAGCAAGCTAAATGTGCAGTGGTGCGTTAAATTGATTGCAGACACATGCTATAGTGAGCCACATCTCGTAGGGGATAGGGTCCTCGACTCAGCGTGGCTGCAGAAAGAAAAAGAAGAAAATAAATAATCTTTTTTTTCTTCGCAGTATATAATTCCCATTTTGAGCTATCGTGTTCTCTCCTTGTCCCAGTTTCACTTAAAACCTCACTCATAAGATGAGAGGTGGTTTAGGGGCTGCCCCTCTTTGGTTGCTTTCTGTATTTTGTGTGACTCCATGTCCTGATAACTGTGAAATGCAGCGTGGGCTGCGAGCGACTTTGCCCTTTTTAGGTATTTCGAAATGACCGAGAGAAAAAGAGAGCAGTTTGGGGAAGAACAAGCAAGGGATGATGATGTCATGCCGTTAGCTGTTTCTGCAGGGTTGGACAGAGGGATGGAGGGACAGAGGGATGGAGGGGAGGATGAAATCTTTATGAGAAGCAGCTGTTGGGGAGAGGCAGGCAGGCAGACCTCCAGAGCACTATAGCATCAGTCAGCCAACAGCTCGCTGTCAACAACTCAGAGGCCTGATAAAGCTTGCTACGAAACACTGACAGCATACATACAGTGTGATGAAGCTAATTCCACCCTGACAGCAAAACCTTGTCAGATTATCACCAAGAGGTAACACTTAAAGATAACAAGCACAAAGAGCTCAATGACAAAGATACAGACCAATACGGCTGACTCACAATATCACTGTCTGAGCTGATATTGTCTACACTTGCCTTGCACTGTAAAGAGTATTAGACAGAGCATTTTATAGTTTATGAATAGCTGTGTTTCCATCACAGTATTCTGATGCATCGTTTTAGAAAAGCTGTATGGAAACGGCAAAATTCGATAAAACTTCCTCAATTGCAGAAAGAGATTTTACGTTTGCTTGAGATGTTTTTTGCCTTTGATTGGATTATGGAAACGCCTTTGCCGAATCAATTCTGACATAGCAAACATTTAACTCACATGAGTCATCAGCTCTTTCCTCTGTCTTCTCAGATATTCCCATGACGTGCAAATGCTTGTATTCATCGCCGGAAACCTAAAACTTAGCTAATACTAGCTGACATGAAAGAACAATTAAAACTTGCCCAATTGAAACACATCCCTGAAGACCTCTCTCTATTGTTCTCTTGTACATGGTTAGATGGCCGATCTCTACTTCTTCTGTTTACTGGCAAATTACAGCCATGCGTAGCCTACAGCACCAACTTCTGACGAAACTACGCTATAGCCAACAAGCTGAGTTCATTCGCTCCAAACCAGTTGATGTAAACGCGCCTAATTCATTTTATTCAAAAGTCCACTTAAAATTTGCTTGACAATTATTGGAAACACGGCTAGTGACAATAGGATTCACACGTCACAAGTCCTGACAACGGAGCTGTTGTTAACTCGTAACTGACACATGAGGAACTCATCGCGGAAAATGTGGTGTGTGTGTGTGTGTCATCACATTGCCATTGAATGAGTCCAGGCTGATTCTTTTACTCCCTCTGTGAATCCGACATCGTGTGAGTTCAGTATAACAAAAAGCAGTTAGGCCAAGTGTCATCTGTGAAAGGCCTGCATGTGTGTCCCGCTGAGTAATCTGTGTGCTGGCTAACATATTGTACATAAGTGTGCCAAGTCCTTGTAAATCAGGGATTCATTTACGACCAGAGAAAGATTTTGGAGTCGATGTAGTGGCCTGTTCTGGGGAGACCTGATGTCTGGGGGACTCTTGGTCTGTGAGCCAATTGGAGAAGACTATAGGGTCCCTAGATGTGTGTGTATCTGACTGTTACACTAATCATAATCAACCTGACTCAAATGGCTCCTCAGAATGAAAGCGTCAGAATGATTGTCAGACGATTGGGCTGTTCGTCCATCTGTCCATCCCTGTTTATCTTAATGCGTTGTTAGTTTTCTGACTCCTCATCATTGGCCACTAGCAGCTCAAAATGTCCAACACTTCTGAGGCTCATTGAATTAATGAATGAATTCCTTAATAGTTCTAACTGTACACGTTAACAAGTTACATGGTAAACATTAGCATACTGTATCAGCACGCTATAGTTGCCGTTTAGCTCAAAAAACAGCTGAGCCAAAGTATTGTTAAAACTGACAAAGCAGCTATGCCTAAACCTGCTTCAATGCTTCATCAGTGTTTGTCAGACGGTTGAACAGAATGGGAAACAGCATTCACACTCACTTCACACAGCTATTGGCCAGGTGTGTGGAGTTGAGAAAGTAAGCAGTGTTTGAACTTCTTTCTCAAGCTCTTCTTTTACTCTTTACACAGCTTGTTCTATAAACCAGAGGGCAACTTGCATCCTTTTTAATAGCTATCTGGGAGCGACTCCTCTGGTTGCTAAAAGAAGTCTGATTGTATAGAAGTCTATGAGAAAATGAGCCTACTTCTCACTCGATTTATTCCCTCAGTTAACATTATAAACATGAGTTTATGGTCTCAATCGCTAGTTTCAAGTCTTCTTCAATACAGCATGATGTTCATTTAGTGAATTATGGTCCCATTTAGAGTCAAATAGACCATAAAGCAGGGGATGCTTTAGGGCACTGATTGACAGGTCGCTACTACGGCGTTGTCTGCTCTGGGTGTTGTCCGTGTTTTGTCTTTGAATTTGAACCCTTTCACAGTGTATTTTCAGTTCATGAAAGTTAATTGTAATGTTTTTGGTCGAATAAAAATGTCTTATGTACTTAGCTCCACCCTCTCGTGCCACTTCTGGTTGCAAAAAAAACAAGATGGTGATGCCAAAATGCTCAAAACTCAAGGCTTCAAAACGGCAGTCCACAAACCAATGGGTGACGTCACAATGACTTTTCCACTTCTTATATACAGTCTATAGTACAAACAAGTGCAACACTACGATTGCCTTCCAGGAGAGACTGTCTGAAAATGTGCACTATTATCCCCGTATTTAAACTATTATCACGTCTCGCCCCTCTCTATGACGGCAGGCTTTTCACCCTCCTTCACATATTGCTGTTCGGAACAGTAAACAAGACTTGCCTTCCGACAAGGTCCGAAAATACAGAGCTGATATGCCCCATAATAGCCACTGTTTAGCGGATCAGCCCGTGTCATACCAGTATCTCACTTGCTCACATACATAACCCCCCTTTGGGATAGGTGGTGCTAGACGATGACTGAGCTCCTATTTATTACAGCAAGACAACACCATGATTCAGCCATTAAGCCTAAACAAACAAACAACATCCCTGTCTCAGCGGTATATGTGAGTGCATGTTTACTGCATAAGAATCTGTCCATGGCCAGATACCCAGTGTCCATCCGCTGATAGAAATCCCCCACAGGGTTTGTTATGCAACTGATGCTTGGCTCCGATGCCCTGCCTCTGACCCCGACTGCTGCTATCTCTATCTAGTAAAGGCTTCAAGGCATTTAAGATTGTGTCCTGTTCACTGAACACCAATCCTTTTTCATCTGAGACTGGGACTGGAGGTTATCCTTTATGGCATATGCTGGTGTGATGTTTTTTTTTTTATCTGAAGGTCATTAGGAAAATAAGCTAAAATTAGCAAGTCAACAGGTGATTTTGAGTATAGATAAAAGGACTTCTCAAAATGAAAAGGTAAGACTGTCTCTTTGAATATCAAACAGAAATATTGTGAGTTATTTCCATTCTCCGCTGCCATCTCCTCCACCCAGCCGCTGAACAATACCACTTCCTCTGCCACAGTGTCCACGGCCTGTCAAACCGTCACAGGGATAGGGATGAAGAGAAGTTTCCCGTGATGTTTTTATTGGCCTCAGCAGATGGCTTCCCTCAGCCTCTGCATTGTTACGGTGGCCGTCTTGCTCTGAGGGTCAGGGTTAACAATAGTTGCCAATAGTTGTAGGAGACAAAAGCCTTCGCCGCTCCCGAAAAGAGTTTCCTCAGTAACCGAACGCTGTAAAACCGGCAATGCTGTCAAATTTACGTCTTTTTACGAGATGCGAAGACACTGCTACTTGTCAGGTACAGGCGATAGTGGGGTAGCACTGTCTTGCATGTATGAGTCAAGTTTTAGCCCAGAAAGTCTTACATGTGTGAAAATACCAAACTACCATTTAAGGCACTGGATTCTCTCTGAACGGCGCTCTCTGTTTTGGCCTTGGGGCTCCAAACAATGAGGTGGGACAGCCTAAAAGCCTACACTGTTTTCACAGCGCAACAGTACACTTGTATTATTCTTTGCAATATCCACTTTCCTCTTTAGTTTTGACAACCCCTGTCTCCCCAACCCCCCTCTCCCATCTTTCCTCTCCCCCTGTGATATCCAACACCCTCCCCAACCTAGAGAAAAATTAAACTGTAAAACTAGGAGGCTCTATACATTCTTTATAGTCCCCCTTGCCCACCCTCCTTTCCATGCAGGATTTCTGTTCTTCATTTCTGTGTTGGGTTTTAGTAAGGAGAAAAGAATCAGGAGGGGGAGGAAGGGAAAAAAATCGGTTGATGTTTCCCCTCAAACATGTGACCTCTGCTCGGCTCACAGCTGAAAATAATTTGGGCCTACAGGCCGGTGGATGGCTGACGCACACCCTCCTCCTCCTCTCTCTGGGGGGCTAGGCCTCCGGCTGATGGGGGGGCTAAAGACAAAGCAATGGAGGGCTGTAAGTTGAGCCGCGAGCAAAACTAGAAGCTAAAAAATGACACATTGTACTTTTTCGTCTACTTCTTGTCGGAGTAGGCCGCAACTTTTCCGTAGTGTCCATTTGTTCTTTCGTTCTGGAAGAAGAGAAAAAAGGAAAAGCCCGGGATCATTCCAAAACACTGGACCCAAAGGGCCAATTATGTTGTTAACACAAGGAAGAGTTCAGCTATTTGGCTGCAATTTTCTTTTTTTACGTAATCTGCCGAAATTGTGGCTTTTTTCTGACTGCCAGTTGGGACAACAATTTGTGGAATTTGGCTGAATTAGGCTCACATTCCCGACATAGCGGGGGGGCAAGGGAGAGAAGTGAAAGGGTTAGCTAATGCAGGTTTATTGGGAGAGGATTGGAAGGGGGGGGGTTTGGGCCAGGTCGTGCTCAGGAAATGTTTAACGGCCTACGGATACCCTAAAGTATCCCGGCACATCTGGTTGAAGTCACACATTCAGAATTTGGCCCGAAGTATGGACGGTTTGGCAGGATGTGTAGATGTATGTAGGTGTGTTTTTATATGAGGTTTTGTGTGCGGGTATGCAGCCGGGTGGCAAAGCATGTATTAGTGTCTCCGTGAATTTACTTAAGAACAAATGTGTGACTACCTGCCAACAGGAGTTAGCCCTGACCTCTCCCCCTCTCTTATGTTATAACCACATCTGTGCCAGACAGAGGCTAGGCCCTTCTGCTCCATGCCAACCCCTCCACCAGCTTTTACAGGCCAAGCCATGGAGCGCTGTGCACCAGCGGCTCTAATTCGATGTTACATACGGATGGTCTTGCCATGGCCCCAAGTGGATCTGGTTTCATTATACTCTGACAAATGGACCAAGCAATAATTTTTCTCCAACCCTCACAGTCGCCTTGGCACTACTTGTCCGTAATAAAGAACAGAGGGAAATGTGTAGCGCTGGAAGACACACTGCATATTAAGGAAGTTATTTTCTGGAATGAAAAGGAGAGTTTGCGGAGAGCATCTGAAGTGCAAAAACAAAATGTGTGCGCAGTACTTGAAAATACTCCAGAAATCTGTTCTGGAAAAGACGAGACACTGAGTGATAACCTTAAAAAGAGTTGAACCCGGTGCCCTTGTTTTCCTAATGGAGCTTGATTATATTACAGTGTGCAGTTTTTAGTATATTCCATAATGTTTTCCATAATGCCACATAGGTGCTGGAACCTAATGTGTGTTTATGCCAGTTGGCTTTTGTTTTCAGCTGTATCCTCCAATTACTAATCAAGTGGGGTTTTGCCAGTTTTGGGGGGAAGGCGTGCAACCTGTGAGGTCTGCTTCTTGCAGCTTGGTTCAGAAAATGAGTTTTGCTGGCCACAGAAATGAGAGGTTTGAGCTATTTGGTAGTTTACACTCACACACTGGAGTTAGATTTTCTTCCCCTAAGGGAGTCCTGGGGAAGCAGCTCTTCTTTTGACCTAAGCCTCATTTGTCAGTCTGTATGTCCGCCTATTTTTATGTATCATCTCCATATATTTAGCTTAAACAAAACACAAGCTGGAATATTTTTCAACTGTTGACTTGTAAATGTTTTTCTTTGCAACTTCCTGACCTATAAGCTGAAATATAGGTCTGCTTTGCATTCACATGTCGACCAACTTTTACCATCCACGCAATGCACTCACCCTATTATACAAATATATTGTGCTAACTGACTGTGTTTGTCTTTGTGTCACTGTGCAGGATGCCAGCTGCTAGCACCATGACCGGTGGGAGGGCCCTGCTGCTCTGTACAAACACTGACAACTGTATCTACCAATCAGTCAACGGGTAGGAACCTCGAAAGCCAATCAAATATGTTTTTATATCTTCTGATTCAGTGTCTAGTAGTAACAATTAGAGTCCAACATGTCCGTGCTACAATAAATACTATGGTAATTGAACATGCTATTGTCAAAGTCTCCCTGAGCAATAACAATGGTCAAGACAATGAATCACCTATTCATCACAGCACTGGCTGGTTGGTATTGCTAGTGCTACTGTGTCTCGTAGTAAGATTCCCCCATGCTGCTGCTTTCCATCACAAAGCTTTCCCTCTTTGTAAGGAGGAAGAGCAACACTTCCTCCTGTTTTGTGCCAGAGAGCTACCTCACGATATCCTGTGAAATCAGATCAGCCAGTAGAGGCTGCCAATCCTCTTGGTAGTGGCCTTGTTTGTTTATAGTAAAAGGGCAAGGTTATGTCGGAGTGCTATTCATTTTATAAAGACCAGATGCTTGACTCGCTATCTGAACATTTGCGAACCTTGGATGGGAATTATTAGTTCAAATAATCAACAACTACGTTAAAAAATCTGGTTTTCTGAAAGGAAGTAAAGAGTGTGCATTGAGAAGTAAACTATGACTCACAAAGCACATTGCAGTAAGAGACAACTGACCACAAAAGTTAAACACTCTTTCTTTTGCATGCTTGTAACAGTGCCAATGATGTTAGATGTTGAGTGTTGTTGAACTTTTGGGTCAATTCAGCATGTATGATGCAACATCTTCTTGGGAGCTTTCCAAAACTGAAAAAAGTAACCCCGATGATGCCATCGGCGTTATCTCAGCTTGGTTTGAGACTAAAGGCTGCATTACTAACCTGAGGTGTTGGGTTTCAAATTAAATTGCATTATGGAAATTGTAGGGTCCAACTTTTTTTTTATCTATTTGACCCATACTAGAGACTGAAAGTCAATATATCTCAGCCTCTGCTGCTTTAAGGGTCCAGTGTGCAGGATCTGGCAGTATCTAGCAGTGAGGTGAGGAAATTGCAACCAACTGAAGCCTCTCCGCTGTGCCAAGCGTGTTGGAGAGCTCCGGTGGCCGATGTGAAAACGTGAATGGGCAAGAGAGAGAGCGGCGGCGACGGGAGCGAGTAACGTTATCGACCCCGGCCTAAGCAGGAAAAGTTAACAGAGTTCGGTTTGTCCGTTCTGGGCTACTGTTGAAACATGGCGGTGCAACATGGCAGACTCCGTGGAGAGAGGACTCGCTCCCTATGTAGATATGAACGGCTCATTCTAAGTTAACGAAAACACAACGATTCTTATTTTCAGGTGATTATACACTGAAGAAAACATATTTTATTATTATTATATTCCATTTCTACCAATAGATCCCCCTTAATGCTACACACTGGTCCTTTAATACCTCCAACTTTATTTAAGTACAATACTAAATTGCACTAAAGACCTTTTAAAATAGGCCAGAACTGAGTTGCCATTTGACCCACTAAGCTGTCCAAAAACATGCTTTGTCAGACAGGAAGGTGAAGCTACAGCATAACCTTATTTGATCTGATGATCCTTTAACTTTCAGTTGGGGAAAAATACCTCTGAGATCCTCCAGGGATGTGACAAGAGTCTGTACAGTAGTTCACTTCACTCTGCCATCTTATACCTCTCTACACATTCTCCTCCACATGTTGCTCAGGCCTAAACTGCACTTTGCCCATAACCATCATATAGTTCTGTACTGCTCTTAAGCAAGCTTGGAGACACGCCTTTCCATTAGGGTCAGCCGTATAACAATAGCAGAGCTAGAGAGCAGAGCAGAGTTGGCCATCTGGCATCTAGATACTGTTACTGCCCCCCTGTTGCTACTGTCTAATGCCTCTCTGACCACTCTCTATAGCCCCTTCTGTCATCCTTGCAATATTCATTAGTGCTATTTAGATTATAATGAAGGGATTTAGGTTTGTGCCAATAACAGGGATTGTCTAGCAGAAGGTTTAAATATCTGTTGTTTTTTAGGGTCTGCCATGTTGCTGTAGCTGCCATTGCTTCGTACATTTCTCTTTGGGAATCAAACGTTAATATGCAGGAATACAATTAAAAGAAGTTTCATTTCAAACCCTTTCTCTTATCCGTTGATCCTGCGTCAGCTCAGCTGGTTAGAGATGCTTTTGTGCCTCCTTCTGCCCTCAGTGTCCCTCATCTCCATGCTCCACCCATCCTCGGCTGGTGATAGAAAAGCTTTCCATACTGACCATTTTTTAAATATCTGCCTTTCAATCTCTCTTAATCACAAACAAGTGTTTTCGTTTGAGATAGGGGGAAATAAACTATTAATTTCCTCCTCCATCTGCTCCACTTAACTCCATCACTCGACCCCCCTGCCATCTCCTGTTCTCCTTTACTTGGCTTTTCTATTTGACCTAGTTTTTCCACTCCGTTGCTTCATGCTTAATAAAAACTGCTGTTTCAACCGAGGGACACTAAAGGAGAAAGAAAGGGGGAAGGGAGAGAGAAGGGCCAAACTAATAAAACCCAGAGCAATTTAAAAGACAATTATTTGGTTTCCTCGTTGGTCATAGTTACAACATTTAGTTTTTTTTTCCTTTTTCTTTAAGGGTCTCTGAGGAAGCTTGAATCAGTAATTTCCCCCTGAGATTTCCTCTGGATTGCATGACTGTTGGTTTTCACACCCAGCAATGTCATCAGATGTCACAAGGCTGCGTTTCCTCTGTTTGTTGGAAATTCAATCATCTGATGAATGGTCTTTGGGCCAAGACAAAGATTTGAGGGGTTGGGAGTAGAAAAGAAAAGATGCACGTCTACACGTCGGCCTCTCCCCTCCTCTGTGTATACTTTCATCTCCTCTCCAGAAATAGCTGTGTGTGTGTGTGTGTGTGTGTGTGTGTGTGTGTAGCTTGTAAACTTTGACCCCGAAACCCAGAGTTCAAACAGTCATGACCCAGTAATCTTCCAGTGAGTGACTCACAGCTGAAACAGAGGCACCAAACAGACGTCTGAGCTCTTTTAACAAGAATTCTTGTTTACCTCATAAAACAAAGATCTCACTGGACGTAATTGTAAGTGCTGACGTTGCGTGGCCAATTTTAAGAGCTATGGGGAGCTTAGCTATGTAGACTGAAGGCTGCAACTGACATTTCTATAAAATTAATTTCACTATAAATTATCAGAGTTGACAACAGTGCAATGTACTTTCTCCCTGTGTTTATTTGGTTTTAATTAAATACACATCGGTTGGTTAGCACTGTGCCCTTACTGATAGAAGACTCTTTGCATGTTTGGCTTGTTTGTTTGGGTTTAGTTTGTTCCCTCCACACAGTCAATCTTGTGATTGACAGCCTGTTCATCTTTAAAACACTGCAGCCCCTTACTGCAAAACTGGCAATTCAAGAAAGCGTCAATATCTAATTTTAAGATGATGAAATCATATAATTTCTTACCCATTATAATTAATAAAGTCAAGCACCATTTGCATTGGATTATTGAACTTGTTTGGTCTGGATTTGTAAGATATTAATGTACAGCAATCCATTTTTCAGCTCTAGGTTTTCAGATCTTACTTTGTAGCCCTGGTGTGACAAATAAACTCCTTAAGCTGAATTAAAACTAATCTACTTTCAAGCAAGTTTTATTTGCACAAGTTAAATTTATGATATCAATTCTCTTTTTTTAATAGAATTAGGTCAGAAAGCATTTTCAGATGGGTCTGATTTCTATGCTACTTTTAATTTTTTGCTTCTCCATTGTCATGTTTTTTTTGCTTAATTCTTGCAGTTTTTGTTAAAGGCTTACCATCAACGAATGAGAGCATTGTGTTTTCCCTATACAATATCCAGAACAAGAATATAGCAGCAAACCATTTGCAATGTAAAGATATAGAGGAGTAATGTCTACCTGAGTAGAGAATGAAGTTGCTCTCCCTCCGTGTGAGTTGTCATTTGAGCTTCTCTGTGCTTTGTTGACCTTTTAGTGCTTGTGAGCGTGCCCCACTGCCGCCGCTCTGCACTGTGCTCATACAGCAGTTAAAACTGATAACGCCGTTCCGACCAACGGCGTTGTCGCGTAGCACCCTCCCACTGTCCCCTCCCAGTTAACACTGTTAGCTCTGTCAGCACTGTTGCCGTTGTTACCACCATTAGCTGCAAGCCACCGGCTCAACTGGTACCATGTGAGAGAGCCGTGTGGAGGCAATACAAAATGTTCTGAATTTCGACTTTAGAGCCTTTAAGTTTGATTCTAATATACTATGTTTTGATGTTTGCATGCTTTTCCTTTTGTTTTGTATTGCCTCTGTATATATGTCAAGTGTGTATGCTGATTTTTCTGTGTGTGGTTCTCCTCTAGGCTCCAGTGTTGTGGCTTGAAGCTCGGGGAGGCTCCGTCGTCTGCGGTGCGCCAGCGCCAGGAGGTGTGCGGGTCACCAGGGGACAGAGACAGGAGGGATACTGCTGTGTCCACCAAGCGTCCCCTCTCCCCTCTACTCAGCCTGAGCGACAGCCCGGGTCCTCCTGACACCATGCTGGCTCACAGGAGAGCCACCACCACCACCGACCCGCGGACTCCCAACATGGAGAACGGGCTGTGTGGCAAGCTGAACAACAAGAGCCCAGCGGCAGTCAAGACTGCCAGCATCCGTGATAAGATCTCACAATGGGAGGGCAAAAAGGAGCCTGCCCCGCCAACCTCTACAGGGACATGTCCTCTCAGCACGACACAGAAGGAAGTTGAGACTGTGAGGAAAAAGGAATCTAAAGCGTCAGAGGTCCAAAGGACAGATAGCAAGAGGTTTGTCAACTGGGACAGACAAGACTCAGGGAAGGAGAATGTTGGAAAGCTTGGCGATTCGAGGCCTAAATCTCCGGAGGGCCCGACCAACAAGGACAGAGAGGTGATCCTAGAGAGGGGATTTCGGGCTTCCAAGCCAACAGAACAACCCCAAGACAAGAAAAGTGTTTTAACTCACGTTAAGAAACTGGAGAAGGCAACAAAGGAGGTTCCTGACAGACCTTCTCTGGCATTTCCAGGGAATTACTTCTGCCCTCCTTCAAAGGAGGAGCTGGAGGAAACAGAAAAGAGAGCCAACGAGCCCATTTTTGGGACTTTTGACGTTGTTCGGCCTGGCGGGTCGCGGAGGAGGAGGGAGGGGGATCCAGAGAACGTTTACAGTGAGCCAGGTGCTCCATCTATAAACCCTCTACCTAAACCTCAGAGAACCTTCCAGCATCACACCCCTCCCACTACCCCGGCCTCAGGGCCTGGCTCGGGGAAGGGAAGGAGGAACTTGCCCCCTTTGCCCTCCATTCCTCCTCCACCTTTACCCACATGCCCACCACCTGGAGTTTGCAGGAGACCCTGGGCTGACAAACCCCGGGACAGTAGTAACAGGTAAGAGAATGAGAAGATAGAATTAAAGATATGGGCAGCCATGAATAGTGAAAGTATGAACGGTAGTCAACGGCGAGAGACAATTATTTTTAACCCCGTTTTTATCCAAATTGCACCATGAATCACACATATGATATTTGTCAATTCAAAAGATCATTTTGCAAATCACACTTCATCGTAATTTTGTCATAGTATCATTTAGTTTGGTGTGAAACCGCTCAGTGGACAACATCTCTCGTCTCGCACAACAAACGTCGCCAACACTAGCTAGCTAACTAACTTAGCTATGACTCCTAGTCTTTTTATCAGCCAAGAAGAGAAAGAACGAGCGAGACCCACTGCCCGGTGTGAGTACATCCCAGTACAAAACACACAGGCATCGTAGCTTCAGAGAGAGAGACGTCACTGTTAAGTCTTTCTAATTACGTATTTTCACAGTCTGATACTTCAACAGGTTTAAAACAAACTGCGACTTTCTTGACTTGCAAAATTACGTTTCAGTAAATTGACAAACATCATATACTGTAAGTGAATCAATTCAAACAGAATAATAAAAAAATGTCTCTCGCCACTGCCGGAAGGGGCGGGACACCCATCCTAGACCTTAAGACCTTTACTGAATCACTCTTGTCTTCATCTCAAAGCTAAATTCACAAAAAGATATTGTTTTAAAGTTGCTTTTGGAATCAGTGCTGGCTCTGTGTATCCTCTGACCCTTCCCCCACCACCATCACCAACCAAACACTGAGGTGAACAACATCTCCCACATCTGCTGTAAATCAAAACCAGTGGTGACATCATCCTGTTTCTAAATATCCTAAAAGAATGAGCTCATTGGTTGGATCTGAGGAATGTACACATCAACTCATTCCTCTTTCCAAAACTCTACTGAACATGCAGAGCGGTGTGAGTCATGTCAAAGAGGCCCTTCGCTTTTTTCAAGAATTTAAGCCTTGACAGTAAAAAATGATTGTACGAGGCCCGTGGCTTCTATCACAAACGAGTTGTCGAGCATTTGCAAATGTAAAAATGTGTGCAAAGTCTGAACCAGAATCTGAATCACGAATCCTGCCAAGAACAATTAACATGTTGGAGTCTTCTGAGTAGTACTCAAATTCATATGGTTACAGTCAAACAAACAGAGTTCTGTAAGGAAACCAAAAAATGTGAACTCTGCAGTATTGGAGTACATCTATTGTTCACTTTCTCAGTGGTCTGAATTCTTGTTTGGAGTTTGGCTTGGATCTGTTACATTCCATACCATATGTGGAGGCCTCACTCTGCTCAAGGGTGCTGTGTCAAGCCCTTTGTTTGGTCAGGATGTCTTTCTCTAAGTGTCCGTTGTAGTGGGCATTTTTGAACGTGTTAACAAATACGCTACCAGTTTATTAAGCACACTTAGCTTCACCCAATGCCGTGCAGCAGCTCTGCAATTAAAGCAGCAGCGGGTAGAATGGAGCAAATATGATTATTATTTTAAAGTTATTTTTATAAAATGCTCACTGTATCCTGACAGTAGTGCATGACCGGTGTCCTCCGGTGTCCTCCGGTGCTCCTAACGGCATCTGCAAGAATTCACAGACCGGAGGAAAACAGCCAATCAGAGCCAAGCTGGAGCCTTGCCGTCTCTGAGAAGCTGTCAATCACTCGCAAACTCCGATCAAACGGTCAAACTAGGCAGCGCTGATCAAATATGAATCAATATTCTGTTACTGTAATACCCATTTCTCGCCTCAAATAGTTGGATTGTTTGATCGGAGTTCGTGAGTGATTGACAGCTACCTGCGTTGAATGAACAGCCAATAGGAACGCTCTCTCTGAAATGACCTGTGATTGGCCAAAGTCTCCCCTCACAGCCTGTAAACGGAGCCATGAGGAGAAGCAGAAGTCTAGTTTTCTCTCAGAACACTTGATTTACAACATGCTGAAAGGTTATAATGGAATTTTTGCCCAATGATGCCAAACACATTCTGCCTTTTGACGCTTTAATCCTACTTTTGTAAAGCTTATAATGTTCAGGTTTTGTTCAAACTCTGTCAGAAAGGTGTTTATTTAACTTCATGGTCATTTACTTTGCTTAACTTTATTTTATATATCAGGAACAATGCAAAATAGTTGACATCATTATGATGCACAGTTTTCACATGCCCTACCTAAGGAAGTTAAAGTGAAAGTTAAAAACAAAATACAAGACAAGGCAGCAGCGTTGCCAGATGTACGATAACTATCATGTTTGTACGATACTTTTTTTTTTAGTCTGCGCTGTCTCATTTGAATCCATTTCCGGATGAGTCTTATGTCTTTGTTTACACATCACTTCTTACGTGACCTCATGGTGTAGGCTATGATGTTGATGAACGTGACTCGCGAGCACGGCTGCTCCACGCTCATATGAAGAGAGTTTGCACGAGAGCTAGCTTCGAATGCACCAGTAAGCCCCCTTATTTATTTAATTAGCATTTTTGTTAGTTTATGGCCTTAACTGTTTTCATGCACTATATGAACAGGCTTCCAGTCGTGCTGTCTTGTAATTTAATTTTGTAATAGTAGGCTATTACAAAAATGGTCAGACTGATGGAGTTATGGACGCATGCCCCCTTCCACACATCATAGCGGCTTGCTGTAAAAAAACAACAACAACAAAAAACGACGTGGGTAGATTTGTAGACGTGTCAAAAAGTTGTTTACATGTGTAACATTGCATGTTTACGCCTATTTGTTCTCGTGGTTATGACTCGTGTGCAATAATATTCCTGAAAATACGCTAATTTTAAGCCTCTGGTGCGATACTTTAACATTTCCCATCTGGCAACGCTGCAAAGATGACAGCATTACAAATCATGCAACGAGAGGGGGAGAAAACATTTGTTACTATAATTCAATCCAATAGAGCAACACTGAATATGATAAGCTTCAGAAAGGCAGGATTCATTGCAAGGCTGTTGCTTTGTATTGCAACGGATGTAGCAAGCTGTACCCAACTTAGTTTAACTGTATATATGTGCATGCATGTGGGAACGCGTGCAACCCACGGATGCTTGTGTGCACTTCGTTCTACTTGGCTTTAATCTTTGGCAGTGATGAAACACAGATGTTGTCATTCAGATGTGGCGACTGGCAAATGGTAACATCAGTTTTCCTGCTTGGCATATCAAACATTCTTTAGAGCATCAACAGGATCACTCAAATATCCCTCCTTCCTCTTCTTCTTTTCTATCTGGCGTGCAAGTCTCCTAAAGTTTTGAAATCCTCTGTCCACCAGGAAGTCCTACGAATTTGAGGATCTGCTCCAGTCGTCTACAGAAAGCTGCAGGGTGGACTGGTACGCTCAGTCCAGACTGGGCCTAACACGCACTTTATCAGAAGAGAATGTCTACGAGGACATCATAGGTAAACAATACATTTCACACTTTTATTCTTCCATTAACAATGTGGAATCTTCCACCAACAGCTGCATCTGTTAAAGTTCCTGACGTGGTTTCAAAATGTTATCAACTCTGTATTCGCTAAACCTGAAGAACATTGTTAAATACTTTATAAATTAGACCAAATAAATGCATTTAAGGCCTAGACACACCAACCCGACACCAAGGAACTAGCGGCGACGTAGGCCACCAGATGTGTCGCCTCACGTCGCCTTTGTCTTGGACAAAAAGTTGCACTCGAACGCACCGCAAAGACTACAGCCGACAGCCAACTACCACGTACGTTCTGCGCCTGAATGAGAGGAAATTACTCTCTCCATTTGTCATTCAAAAAGGGAAACAGGAAGACTGAGGTCGACGGATATACAAGCCGTTGTTATGATACGTACATGAAATAAAGCGACGTCTGACGACCATTTTCACACCGCTCTCACTCACCACTTAGCTTCATTCCAGATGTTCATGTCGTTGTGAAAATATCCGTGTGTTGGAATGATCAGATGAGATGAAGATGAAAAATGAGAAGAGCCTTCTGTGTCCTCACTTCCGTTTCTCTTCTTGTGCACTGATTCGTTTAAGCTGAACAGCCAATCAGAGTGATTTCTCTCACCGCTGACCTCCGCCGGCGATTCAACATGCTGAATCGGCCGAAAAAACTCCGATACAGGCAAACTAGAGCTGACGGTGCGGGACACACCGCAAAATCTAGGCTACCGGACGCTCACCGCCCCTAACTGTCTGACATCCGACTGTCGGCTTGGTGTGTCAAGGGCCTTAAAACAAACAGAATGTACGCTATCCTTTCATATTAGATTCAACGTTATAAGAAGGCCACAATTATCAGAACGATATGAACATTCAGGCTCCCTCATGTGGCTCAAAAGTGTACTGCAGATGTAAATGATAAAAAAAATTCCGTAAGAAATTCTGCTAATTTATTGCCGACCCTAACAAAATCTCCTGCGACCCACCTGTGGGTCCCGATCCAGTCTTTGGGAATGACTGTTCTATACCCTTCATACACTGCATGACCTTTTAGTTTCATTTCTCCAAACAGTGTGTGTCATAGAGTTCAGTAACAGAGGGGATGAGGAGGCCAAGCTGTCTTTACTCTGCCCCGGTTTTAATTTAGAGCCGCACTGCTTCACTTTTATTAAAAAATTAGACGTCGAAATTTGAGCTACGTTCCTACCTTATTGTCTACAGGGTTATGCCAACCCCACCTAGAGCCTGTTTAATTTCATAACGTACAATAGCGGCGTTGTGTGAGGTCGTGCCGCAGCTGAGGTCGGCTACTGTGATTGTGCAGCGGGGGGGCATGTGAGTGGCTCAGAGCCACGGCACATTACTGGCAATCGCTTCAATGTGTCTTTGGTTTTTTCATCCCAGAGACTGGTGTGTAATGAGCGCTGCAACAGTCAAATTAACTTTAATTATATTTGAATGATGCCGCAGCTCATTCTGGATTCTTTTATAGTTTCCTCCTTTCATACAGTAGTATTGTTCTTTAAAACGCTTAGACATTGTTCACACACCCACTGTCCCGTGGGTAAAGTGACTTATTATAGCTGTCTACTCAGAGATATACATAGTGGTGAACAGCTGTGTCGTCATCAACCTCCACACGCAAACCAGGTTCTCATCAACTCACTTTAAACATGCAATCCACATGCCTGATAGTGTTTTCAGATTGAGAGGAAAGCAACTGTTGCCACTACCCCGTATTCAGACGCACGCCTTGATGACTGACGCAAACTCACACGTGCACGGCTGACAGCACACGCAAACAGACCGAGGAGATTAGTGTGACGTTCCCATCAGCCAGCAATGTGAAAAACAGTACGCTGATCCCTTGTTTTCCTCCGAAGGGAGACGGAGCGGGGAACTGAACGTCCCTCTCTATCCTCAGACTCCTACAGGTCACATCTGGCGGATGGATTGATGGAGCAGAGGAGAGATACAGAGAGACAGATGCAAAGAGAGAAAGGCTTTTTGAAAATGAAATCTTGCTCCTTATCTGCAGGGGAGGAGAGTTACATTTAGCATTTGCTGTGCAAGCATCTTATCACAGTGAAATATGAGCTGGGTCAGCACACTGCTGCCTCTGGTAGCTCTCTCTGCACATCTGGAGTAGGAATCGTCTGGCAAAACAAACATTACTGATAGGGAAAAAAAACTTCTTTATCTGCTCTTTGGAAAGCCTGTGTGAAGCTGTTGTGTAATCAAGTATAAAATCTATATTTTTTCCTTCTGAAGATCCTCCTCTATCCAAGGAGAACCCGTATGAAGATATAGAGCTGGAGAGAAGTTTTTTGGGAAGCAAATGTGTTTCACCTGCCTCCTCATCTCCTGTCCCTGACACACCAACTAAGGTACATCACTATAAAAATACATTTATTGAAAGCAGTTATATACTAAAAATCACTTTCTAATGTGTCTGTTTTTCTCCGTCTGCCCTCCCCAGCTCACCACCAAGCCCGGCTTCTTCAGACAAAATTCAGAACGGCGAAGCTTCAAGCTCCTGGAGCTACGTAAGACCAGCAGGGACACTGGCATCTCCTCTCCCTCCCGTATCAGCCCCCCCTCCACGCCCAGCAGCCCCGACGACACCCCCTCTCTCTCGGGAGACCCGTACAATCGCAGACGGAGGAAAATCCCCAAGGTATGGGGAGTCTGAAAGGCCTCTCACAGAGCTGCTCTGTCTGTGATTTATGCTCCAGTGTTCTGCTCGGGGAAGGTTTCGGAGCTGGTCCGCTCATGCTGCCGTCTGGGGATGAGTAAGGCAGGGAAAATTCTCTGACGGATATTTCCTGCGAGAAGTGTGCCCAGACGGAGGGAAGGCCTCCCAGAAGCTGTATTGAAATGATCGTGTGAGGAGCCTGGCAGATTTTGTTTATTAGTTTAAGGAGTTAAAGATGGACATTTCTTTCCCTTTTACCTCCTGCAGATGGTGCTGAAAATCAACGGCATCTTCGAGGCGCGGAGAGGGAAGAAACGAATGAAGAGGGTGTCTCAGTCTACAGAGTCCAGCTCAGGGAGAGGTGAGCCAGCACAACAAAAATGACCTTTCATTGGCTTCACATCAGCTGTGAATTTAGTGAAACTCACTGTCCAGCTCTGCAGTGCCTCTGTCAAGCAGGTTGTGTTTGTGTTTGTCTGTTATTTAGCAGGATGTATCAAACATTTATTAACTGATTTCAATACAAATTTGGAGGAAAGTTCGGCTGTGGAAAAGAGACAAGTGATTAGTGTCTGGTGTGAAAACAGATCCAGTTCCTGCTTTATATCCAGGACTTCTTTTAAAACCTTTCTTAACATTTAGAAGCCATTTACACTAACATTTTCATAACTCTGTCATGTGCTACTGCACTTACTTGAATAAAAGACGCAAAGGTTTTTTGGTTGCCCATGTACAGTAAAAAGACACTAGTGTTGTTAGTGACACTAACACACTCTCACACACTAACTAACACGTATATCAAGAGTATTTTAGTGTAGCTCACGCCTGCCGGGCCCCTAAGTTAAAAAGCAAAAAGATATGAATACAATAAATAATCTAAAATGATGCACTTAAGCAAGAGCACATAAAATGCAACACATTCAGTTGACCGCCGCTGCTTAGTGTAATGCGGCCTTGAGTCCCAGAAAAGCGCGCTATAAATTCAATTTATTGTTATTATTAAGTTTAGATGCAGTTTCTAGAATAGCTATCACTGAATTCAGAGTTTATCATCAATACTGTCAACACTTCAGACACATTTCAGCAGGTTACTTTCCCTACGACTCTCAGTTTGACCAGAAAGACGCTGCAGGTCTTTTCTCCATAAAAGGAACAAATCATATGTATCCACTTAGTTTTATGGGCAAAGTTACATTCTGTGGTCAGCTGAGACTGACCCGTGTTTCAGAGGACTGGCTGGTGTTGTGTGTGTGTGTGGTAGTGGCAGGAATAAAAGCAATGAGAGCAAATTCCATGTGCTTTGAGTTTCCTGTGATTGTTATTTGCAGTCTGCTCACACTCTGGTTTTCCTTTCTTCTCTTTAATTTAGTGACAGATGAGAACAGCGAGTCGGAAAGTGACACGGAGGAGAAACTAAAAGGTAAATGAATACTTAAACATACAGTAGCTATTGTACATAGAGGATACTGAGCAGCAGAAGTATTAAATAGTTTTGTATCTGTGTGATTTCATTAGTTACAAATATCAGTATGTGTACAATAACTGATTCAGATCATAGTTTTCTGCATAGCTAACATCAAAAATACACACAGATTGAACTGCCTCACAGTGACCTCTATGCATGTGAGCATATACATGACACTATTTACATGAATTGTGTTTGTCTGCTCCTCAGCTCACAGCCAGCGGCTGGTGTCGGTCCAGTCCATGCTGAGGCAGACGGGGCGGTACCGGACCTTGGAGAGGGACCTGATGGAGTTGCAAGAGAGGAAACTCTTTGAGTATTTCATAGTTGTTGCGCTCCACAAGACCAAGGCTGGAGTCCCGTACCTGCCAGAAGTCACACAGCAGTTCCCTCTCAAGGTAAACAGGGATAGACATGTTACTGCAGCACTTTATTGCAAAATGAGACGCTGGAACTTTATTTAAAACAAAGAAAACACTGCTGGAAAGGAGATATCATTGTAAATATTATTATCTAAATAGATGTCTACTTTTCTACCAGACCAATAGTAATAATTCAACATATATAGGCTAGTTTATGAGCACCTGGTATGGACTTTTCTGGGAAAAACACAGGGAATCTTGCACAAAACAGAATATCCTAGTGATTTTTAACAGTTTACTATCAATTAAAGAAAAGATGCAAAAAACTTTCATCACAAAAACACACAAGGAAAAGAAAGTGGTTGCAGTTGCTGTACATTGATGTAGCGTGTACGTGCAAAACTCCTTTATTGCGTGATGTTAACAAGACTTACCATTATCTTATGATCTTATTGCCTTACCTTTGGCTATAGTCATTACTTAAATACTGACACTGCAGTTTTATGATGATTGACAGTGAGAATTAGGAAAAGGATAACACATATCTAAAATTCTGTTTATGTTATGGCAATAGAAAAAGAAGATTTGCACTTTAAGTGGTTCTTTTTGTGGCTCATTATTTATTTCTTCCGGTGTACAGATGTTCTTTTTTCTGTTTCAGATTTATCTCAGTTCCATATAGAGAGGAATGAGTCCTAACACCTGTAAACGAGTTAGCATTTTAGCACTTCCGGTTCCCTCGCCTCGAAGTCAGTGGGTTTTTAGTTAGAAGCCTGAAATAAGGTCTGTGGTTAACACAAGCTGAAGAGATTTTAATGTTTTGTTCTTTGATATAAAATATGTCAGTAAATATCCCACTCGTGAATTTTGAAGCTTTAACGTGTCTTAAAAAAAGTTAGTGGCTGCAAAACGTCATTAAACCGACATGTCCGCCTTTACAGCCTCGTTGTGTAACTCATGTTCATGCGACCGCAGTGTAGTTCCTTTATAGCCTAACGTTAGCTTTTTACTTCTGCTGGTTGCATTCACATTTCAAAAATCATAAAAGTGGTGTTCATTTGTGGAGAATATCTTGCTGAAGAAAACGTGTAAGTATCATAAACGTGTTTACCACAGAGTTTATTTTCTTCAGTAATCCAAAACCCAATGGAAAAATCCCTTTGGCTTTTTGTCGAGGAAACCCGGGGAGATTCCAACTTCATTCCTGCACCTCTCTATTAGTCTCATAGCCGTCTAATCTGTGGAACAAGGTGGTCAAAGACTCTAATGGTGTTATCCGTCAGGCATCATTACATATATTTGTTTTCACATTTTCTCTTTTTTTGTTTTCATCCAGCTTGAGAGGAGCTTTAAGTTCATGCGGGAGGCTGAGGACCAGCTGAAGGTCATCCCTCAGTTCTGTTTCCCTGACGCCAAAGACTGGGCGCCTGTCGACAACTTCCCCAGGTCAGTCCGAGTCTGACTGCTGCCGCGGCACTTATCACATGAAACAAAAAGAGAAACTAAACAGAGACACGGGAATTTCCCCACTTAATTCCTTGCTAATAACCACGTGTTAGAGAAGAAGCTGAAAACAGAAATGACCTCCCGGCTCGTAAAGATGACCGGTCTTTCTAAATGATTACAGGGAGAGATGGGGGATTTAGCACCTTACACCTGGTTTGTTATTACAAAATCACCACTCTTTGTATGATGTTTGAAACTGTCCGTATTACCCAATACCTCCCAGCTCAGCCTCTCAACGTCTGCATTGTTCTGAGAAGTGATGATGTGTGTCTTGACGATGATGGCTAATAATTACCTGGAGGAAAAAAGTTCCACCAAACATTCACCTGCATTAAACTTGCTGACACTCTCGCCTGTCAAGAGGGTCGTCACCGGTCAATGAGTACCTGTCAGGTAGAGCTTAGCAGGAGTTGTGTGGATGTTTGCGGAGTAAGCCTGTCCTGAGGGTCTCCCCTCTCAAGTACAAAGTCATACCTTTGTTGAAAACACAAAGTCCAGTCCAGAATGGAGTTTTCTGTTTTCCACAACAGTGATTTTAACAGCTTTAAATTTTTCCACCATGTCTGAATGATCTTTTTTTCCTCTCTCTGTTTTTATCCCCAGTGAGACGTTCTCATTTGTCCTGACTGGAGAGGATGGAAGCAGGCGGTTCGGGTACTGTCGGAGATTACTGGTATGCTCTTAAAAAGCCCCTCGTTCTCACTAGCTTCTCCTAATTTGATTTTAATATAGATAGTCCTTCGTTATAAAGTAGCTCATCCAGTTTCCTCTGCTGCTTTTACCCCTTTTTGTTGTATTACTATGCTGAAGTTGTCAATAAATATCTTCTACATATTTCTTCAGACTTTTCAAAGTCTTCAAAGTCTCCATGAAACAAAGGCTTTGCTTTGCTCCAGTGGTCTAATCCTGTGGTTGTACGTGGGTGAGCAGTCTTGTGACACTCCGGTGTTTTGAAACTTGTCTTTTTCTTGCCGCCTGTTCACAGCCTAGCGGTAAAGGCCGACGGCTCCCTGAGGTCTACTGCATCGTCAGCCGCCTGGGCTGCTTCGACCTCTTCTCCAAGGTAGATACGACTGAACTAAGCATGAACACGAATGCACAAAGTTTCACGTGAAAAAATGTCTTGCAGAAAAGAAACTACATCGCACAGAATTGCTTATGTTACACAAACACACACATGCAACCCCACCCCCACTAAAAAGAGTAGAGAGCAGCAGTACCACCCTCGGTGCCCGCAGAGCCCCACCCACCCCCCGGTGCGCTCTACTTTCCCACAGAGCCTTGCAGTCCTGGCTCCAGTACAGACACACATGTGAACTGCAGCTGATGTGGTTACCGCAGTGGAAAAGGTTCCCCGTATTAGACCTTAGATTTATATGCATGTTGGCCTGTGTACGTAAATCAGTGTATATGTGCCATTGCTAGAATTGGGTTTATAAGGATACAGAGAAGGGTAACTACGGTATATCTGCTGTTATAGATTGATAGCTGCCTCTGCATTGGAAGTACTCAGTGCTGATGATACGTTTCATCTGTATCAGATCAGCTACATAAAAGCTTAATGCGATACAGATGTGTGGAGTATGTGTGTGAAAGGGTACACATGATGGATTCAGGCTGTTAGCCATTTGTTGTATAGACTTATGACAATGTTTGACTGTCTCTCAGTTCAGATTCTCAGTTACACTGAGTAACTTGGCACCTGAATGCGATGCTATTTTAAGTGTCGGTTTACAGAAAGAAGAGATTATAATCTCAGCGGGATTTTAACCAGAAGAAGAAGAAGGAAAAAGAAAGGGACTTCAATAATGATACACTTTACAGGGGTTAAACAATATGAAATCTTCTATCACAGTACAGTATATGATGATATCATGATATAGTAGATTTTATACAGAATCATTTGAGAATAAAATAACAAAATACAATTGTCTGTTTTCGATTAATCTAGTCATTTAAAGGTCCCATATTGTAAAAAGTGAGATTCTCATGTCTTTTATATTATAAAGCAGGTTTTAGTGCCTTATAAATACAGTTAAACTATCAAAACGCTCAATATATGGAGAAATACACACAGCCCGTATTCAGAAATTGTGCGTTTGAAACAAGCCATTTCTGTCCATTTGTGATGTCACAAATATACAATATTTAGACCATTACACGGTTTTAAACATAAACATTCTAAATGTGTCCCAGTTTATTTCCTGTTGCAGTGTATGTAAATAACATCAACATGGACCCAAGCTGTTGCTGAGCAACGCAATTCCGTTGAAATGGACTAAAACGGAGCGTTTCAGTCAGAGGGTGAATACAGGTATATTCAGGCAGACAGTATGAGGAGAATAAAGTTTTTTTTTAACATTACAGCATGTAAACATGTTCTAGTAGAAACACAAAATACAGGGATGAACCTGAAAATGAGCACGATATGGGACCTTTAAATACCTGACAGGTTGAGGTACATTCATGCTATAATAATGTAAAAAAATCCAGTTATTATAGCTATAAAGCCAATACACCCAGAGATATAAAATGGGATACGGTATAAATGATATGGCAAAATATCTGACCGTTGATAAAGTTAAATCATATCCAGTATACATCATCATATCACCCACTCACTAAGATAGAAATATTGAAATTATAGTACACTCGTAGAAGCATTTGTGATTACCAGGATTCAAATTACAGAGCCTCTCTCTCTCTGTGTGTTTTGCAGATCCTGGATGAAGTGGAGAAGAGGAGGGCTATCTCTCCTGCTCTGGTGCAGCCTTTCATGAGAGGCATAATGGAAGCTCCCTTCCCGGCTCCAGGAAGGACCATCACTGTCAAAAACTTCCTGCCTGGCTCTGGGACAGAGGTGAGGTGATGGTAGTCTGTGTGGAAAACCAGTCATTTTTCACCTTCATTCTTGGAGGCCAAACCTGTATGCTTCTAAAGATTATATAAATAATCATATTAGTGTCTTTACAGTATGTACGTTACGATCTAATAGTCTCTGTCTCTCTGTCTTTCCTACAGGTGATAGAGCTGTGTAGGCCGTCAGATTCTCGTCTGGAACATGTGGACTTTGAATGTCTCTTTTCCTCCTTGAGTCTACGTCTCCTACTCCGAGTGTTTGCCTCTCTTCTCCTGGAGCGCAGGGTCATCTTCACCGCCGACAAACTCAGGTTGGTTCAAAGCGACGTGTTGTTACAGAGCAACGGTAGTTAGCCTGCTCCCAGATTATCGGATTATTGAAGGGAGTGTGAAGAGTGTGAAGGATGTGACAGAGGGGACCTCAAGTCGACAAACAGTCTGAGGAAGAGAAGATCGTGACCCAGTGTGAGAGGAAGGAATGCTGTTGTGTTATACAGTCGCCTGGGGAACAATCACTTCTCCTCTGGAAAAACTGTCATGGATGCCAGACAGAAGGAGTGAGGCTTTAGAGCATGACTCCAGAGCTTACACGTGTGCACAGTGACGTCATCACACCCACACAGTCCACTTGAAACCTTTAACTGTTGTTGCACACCTGGTTCAAGGTTCACATTGTTTTGTGCATCTCCCTTCTCGTACCGTCGGTTTAAAAAGCAGTTTAAGAAGCATTTCTCGCTCCAAGCTCATAAGCAGATCACGAGTCGTTGCACATTCTCTACTGTGGAGTGGAAACTTGGCCACCGTCAATCAATTTTCTAATGAATTAACTGGGAGCAGATGCACACCCGGGAGAGATTAAGTTAACAGCGTGGGGTGAGTGTGTTTGCTGCCGCGGTATAGTTTTTATAAGTGTTACATCACTCTCCCCTAAGAGATGCTTTCGAACATTCCTGTCAGGGTAACAACGGGTTTGTTGCAGCAACAGGAATGAACTTTTAACATTATGTTCCAGATTAAGACATGAGTGGCAGCAGGAGAGGGGTGTTTTCTTGAGGAGCTGGTTAGCACCATCTTGTGGTTGAGACTCGACCTACATGCAGTTAGAAGTGGCTTTTAGGGACATGCTTTGCTTTTTGGAAGATTACTTTATATACTTTATAAGAGTGGTGGAGTTAACATATTTACATTTGCTTACATATGATGTTGTTTATAATTCTAGTATTCCAACAATGTTTATATAAATTATAGTGAGAAAGTGATATTGATAGTAAAATAGAAAAAAAACTAAAAAATAAAGAAAATAATAACATATAGAATAAAAAAAAGGTAAAGATAAAAAATAAATACATAAAAAAGAGATAAAAAATGATTTGTGGAAGATTTCTGTGAATATCATTTAGCACCTTTAGGGGCTTCTCACACATATTGGCTCACATACTGAGTTTGAACGTTAATTCCTGCCCTTGGAAAGAGCACTGTTTCAATGATACGTTCAAAAGATACTAAATGGAGTTATTGTTTTAATAGTCTAATAATAATACCCATTATTACAGTATCTGCTGATGTATAATATGCCGTTGTTTGAAGGCTTGCCTTGTGTTTTCCTGTAAACAACTACTCGTCATTGTTTTATGAGCATTAACCTTTTCCTTTCTCTCTCTCTCTCTGCAGCACATTGTCTCAGTGTTGTCATGCAGTAGTGGCTCTCCTCTACCCCTTCACCTGGCAGCATACGTACATCCCCGTGCTCCCGCCCTCCATGTTGGATATCGTCTGCACCCCCACCCCCTTTATAGTTGGCCTCCTCTCCAGCTCTCTGCCTCGGCTCAAAGAGCTGCCCATAGAAGAGGTGAGTTTGAACTGACTGTGGTGCCCTCGACTCTGGGCCTTTCCTCTACTGAGACAATAGCTCCAGGAAATGACATCACTCTCTTCTGCTGTTCTCCTCAGGTCCTGGTGGTCGACCTCGGCAACAGTCGCTTCCTACGACAGGTAGAAACCATAGAAGCATGAGGGAGTCCTTTTACACATGTGGTGACTCCGCCAGATGTTATGTGAATACAGTATGTTAATTCACTGCATGTTTACTGTATTCACATCTGTGTTTTTTTTTATCTCCACAGCTGGATGATGAGGACTCCATCCTTCCACACAAGCTGCAGGCGGCTCTCGAGCATGTGCTGGACAAGAGGAGGGAGCTGGCCAGTGAGAAAGGAGATCTGCCCAATGGTGACTCAGCACACCTATTACAGTATTTACTCTGTTAAGACGTACTGTATTTAAACAGTATATGTATGCTGTTATTAGAAATACCAAAGACACTAAAGACAGTGCTCCAAGACACATTGACTGACCTGCTGTAGGATCAGCTGTCATTGGATTTTAAGGGGAGACACTCCAGTCAATTTTGAGATTTGGGGCAATTTTGCCTCTATAACATGTCTTCTTTCAGACTAGCAGATAGAAAACATCCAAAATATACATTTAGGTGTTTATTTTACTCCACTTTGTTAATTTGTGCTGTAGATTTCTACTAAATTCACCAAAAGTTAGCATTATATAATGCCTCATTTGCATATTTAAACATAACATTTCAGAGAACTTGTTATACAAAAAAGTAATTGTCTCAATGTGAGTAATCAACTGGGGAAGTTTCACGGTGATATCTATTAGTATATCTATTCACCTGTAGTGTCTTCAAACTGTATGGAACTTTACAATCCGTATCTTTAAAAGACGTTTTCTCAAAATTAGTTTTGTCTCATAATCTGAGCCAGAAATCTCCACTTCAGCAACACTTACATTCACCAAACCTCCCAGTTTCATTCCTGTCTTTATTCTGAAGGTTTTTACAGAGCGGTTTGTTCATATAGCATTCATAGCCTGATTTATAGAACATTTTAATCCTAAAAACACGATGAAAATTGATCTTTTTTATGGCTGTTGACAGTTTTTTCTGATTTTTGAAGTGATAAACAGAGATATCTTAAATTCCCTCTGTAAAATCCTTTGACTCTGATATGTCAACAACGTGAAACAAAACATTTTATTCTGGTTTTATCCAACGTTCAGATTTCTGTTCTGGATATTTGCACTTTTGATAAGATAACTCCTCATTTGCATATTTAAACATACATTTTCAGAAAAATTGTAATACAAGAAATAATTGTCTTAATGTAAGTAACCAACTTACTTACTGGACGTATAAGATAAGATAAGATAGAACTTTTTTAATACCGAAGGAAATTCTTGTGCCAGAGATCGTGTCTCAAAATTACAACAAAAATACAACAAGTTCAAGAATATAAAATATAAAGTACTATTTCTAGCACCAGTGCCTAACAGAATAACAATTAAGTAAGATACATTTAGTAAAATGAGTATATAAGATAAGTAAAATAAGAAAAGGTAAAGTAAGCTAAAAAACAGAAAAGAAGTAATATTGCATATGTGAATGGAAAAAGTAGTATTGCACATGATATTGATATTGTTGTTCTCAGTGTCTGGTGTTTTCAGTCGTCCTTCCTGCAGAAGAGGGAGGAATCATTCTGTTTTATAGGGCAGTAAATATTCTGTGATTTAATCTTCTCTTTTTTATTTCTTTTCTCTCCCGTCCCTCCACCCAGACTCCAGCTCCCTCAGCGCGGTGGTGTCGGAGGCCTTTGTGCGTTTCTTCGTGGAGATGGTGGGTCACTACTCGCTCTTCATGGGTGGAGCAGAACGGGAGGACGAGTCCGTCTCCTCCCCCACCTCGCCCAGCCCCTCTTCTTCCCCCTCCTCGTCCTTTCAACGCGAAGCCTTTCGCAAAGCGGTCACGTCCAAGAGCTTGAGGAGGTTCCTGGAGGTGTTCATGGAGACCCAGATGTTCACCGGCTTCATCCAGGAGAGGGAGCTGCGCAGGCAGGGCCTCCGAGGTACTGACACTGGATTACCTGCAATAGTGTTACAGTTCAGTTTAGAACAGTTAAAGTATAAATACTGGTTGAACACTCATACCTACTGTAATACATATGAAAACATATTGCTCACATTAAAGTTATATTGAAATTTAATTTGTATTTTTGCTAAGTAGCTAGTAGTTTTTTGAGAACAGTTCCTTGAGAGTTTTCCCATTTCTTTTTTAATTCTGCAGTTGTATTATGTAGTTATGTCTTGTTCTGGAGCTTTCAACCTGATCACATGGTCTTCATCAACTGATGAATTTGCTTAGTTTTTACGGAACTGCAGATGTTCAAACTTTCATTATGGAAAGTAAACTTAAAGCGTGCTCAAGATGAACAAAACAGAGACCCGCTCATAGAAATACAAACTCCACAGGGTACTTTTAATGTGATGATGAGGACTGTGGGATACGGTCAAAAGCTCCAGAACAAACGAGTAAGTGGACCTAGAGTGGAGAGATTCAGCTGCTGTTTTCAACTTAAAGAATGATCTGTAAAGCTCAATGATGTAGTTATACTTTATCTTTATGTACTCTGGTCTCGCTTGAATATGAGATCTCAATATTAATGTGACTTTCCTGAATAAATAAGTTAAAGGTTATATATGCTGCTTTTTCAGTGTCGTATCAGTCCATACAAGTGGTCCATGTTAGTTTGACTACTTATATGTTAACATTGTCAATCAATATTACAATTGTTTTACCTTTTTTTGAATCCAGTGCTGGTAAAATTAGATTAGATTGTTTATTAGCCACGTGACCGAGGCCGGTGGAATTTGTTTTCGGTACAGTTTGTTATTCTCTGCAGCGCAAATACATAAATAGACAACAGGGTTTCTCTTTAAACATTTAACTTGTAATATTTGTCTTGTTATTTTATTTCCAGGTTTGTTTGAGGTGAGAGCTCAGGAGTATCTGGACTCGCTGCCGGGGAGCGAGCAACGAGGAGTCAACAAGTTCCTCAAGGGTCTAGGTGAGATTCAGATTCGATGTCAATTCAGTCAGAGACGCTGTGATCAAAGATTTGAACATTTATGGCAAATTGTTCTACAGTTAGATTTGTCTGAAAAGCCTCTGATCTTTGAGGGAGAACTCAAACAGCTGATGCCGATCAGCCGGTACTACTGGTGCGACTCTGCTTTGCTTTCTTTTTAATTTGATTCCCATCTGTTGCTTTTCCTTTCAGGAAACAAGATGAAATTCCTTTCCAAGAAATGATGCTGCCTTGGAGTCAGGATGTCATGTGTGAAAGTAGGAAAAAGCATGAAGAGGCGTGCCGTAATAAAGAAGAAGAAGAAGAAGAAGAAGAGGACATGCTCCGTGGACGTGGAGAATGTAGAGATGGAGATGTGTCTTTAGGTCGGAACAAAGGAAGAACCCTTGAAGTGATCTGGACTCGTGAGGGAATCTGGAGAAAGTCATTCCATTAGTGTTGTGAAGGGTTCACTCAGCTTGGACCAAAACTCCCCTCCGACACGATAAAGCGACGTCTACCGGCGTCTTGTCAGACTCCTGCCTGGGTTTTTAATGTCTTACAGATTACAGTGGATCCCTGCAGTGTGTTACTGTACAGCTCAGCTCAGTGTAAATGTTTTTAGGAACAGTGTTCTCTCCCTCCTTCGGTCTCCGACCTCACCTATAAACCTGTAAGAGGGAGCGTCACTGAACGTCCCATTTTGTACAATACCTTCCTATACATTCCAAGTATTTTCTATAGAAGCTTTTAATAAATACAATAGTACAACTTCTTCATCAACAGGAGGCTTTTAAGTTAATTTATATTCTTTTTAGATAATCTCTCTGTTTTGTTTTTTTTAATTTTTCCTTCGAATGAGTGCAAAGAAATCTCCTGTAGTTTGTATTTAACAGAGTCTAGTCCAGACTGTTTGTAGACCACTTTGGGTTGTTGGGTAAATGTACCACTGTTTTAAGTAAAAAGGAATGAGCACCAAAAAGGTAGGAAATCAATGTGAATACATCTCTCACTTGGATGGACTTGACGTTGAAAGAAGATGTGTATCTTTAGGCCAATCAATATCAATGTGTTGTAGGTTTTTGCCTTAAACTTGATTGAGAATGAAACTTTTTAAATAAAGTGATTTGAACAAATAAACCTGCATCTGGAAGGTCCAGCTGTTGATCCAGTCAGTATCGTTGAAAAAAAAAACCTACAGCATGAAGACAAAAGAAAGGAAGTCAGGGGATACAAGAACATTTCCAAGTCACTGAACATCCTCTGGAGTAAAGTTAAATCAGTCATTAAGAAATGGAAAGAGTGCCATAAGTCTACATTGAACAGAGCAGTATCTCCAGTCAATGAAGCACGATGTCGTACTCTCAGTGTCCACTGGAGGACTCTGTTACACAGTTCATGTAATCCTGCATGTGTTTCCTCAGCAGAGTCCAAAGTTCAGAATCACATCTCAAGATAATTTGGCCTCCAGGCCTTTAATGACTTACACAACATGCCCAAGTCCAGGAAACAAGATTACTTTTGACTGCTTGTCTGAGAATATAAACAAAAGA
Organism: Sebastiscus albofasciatus; assembly: GCA_916701655.1. Lineage (NCBI taxonomy): Eukaryota > Metazoa > Chordata > Actinopteri > Perciformes > Sebastidae > Sebastiscus > Sebastiscus albofasciatus. The sequence goes on along the minus strand of CAKAOI010035292.1, from coordinate 37,420 downwards.
TGTGTGAAAATTGGGACTTGAAAGAAAGGAAGACGGAAGTGATATTCCCCCAAAACACCTGACAACAGGATGTACTTCAGTTAAATTCTACCATATTTAATATAATGTGGTTTGGTGGATAAAGAATTAGAAAAACAAAAACAATGATTATTTTCATTGTCGATTAGTTTCTCCATTAATTGATTAATTGTTTGGTTTGGTCTATAAAATATCAGAAAATTGGTGAAAGATGTGGATCAGTGTTTCCCAAAGCCCAAGATGACGTCCTCAAACGTCTTGTTTTGTCCACAACTCAAAGATATTCAGTTTACTGTCACAGAGGAGGAAAGAAACCAGAAAATATTCGCATTTCAGAAGCTGGAATTTTGACTTTTTTTTTCTTTAATAGTTGCCGATCAATAGTTGACAACTAATCAATTAATCGTTGCAACTCTAGTCGGTACTATCTGCTGGGATGAAGTGGTATTAATAAAAACATATGTAAATGTAAAGCTTTTATTGTCACACATTGTATTGTACATATGCACACATATTGTACACAGCACACAGGGAAATTTAGTCTCTGCATTTAATTCATCCTAGTATTAAGAGCAGTGGGCAGCTTCTATACAGCGCCCGGGGAGCAGGCTCAAAGGCACCCCGGCACCTCTCCAGCTAGCGGTCCACAGTCCGTACTTGGTCCTCCAGCTGAGTACTGGTGACCCTCTGGTTCCCAGACCAAGTCCTTACAGACTGAGCAACTGGATGAAATATGAACTTAAAGCACCAGCGGGTAGAAATGTTAAAAAGTTATTTTTATGAAACGGTCACTATATCCTGACAGGAGTGCATGAGACAGGTAACCTGAAAAAAAATTATGTGTCCTCCGGTGCTCCTAACGGCATCTGCAAGATTTCACAGACTCTGAGCCGGCTGTCAATCACTCACAAAATCAAATATGAATCAATATTCTGTTACGAGTAATTTCTTTCCTCAAATGTTCTCAGAATCATCTTGTCGTGCACGGTTTAGCTGTAAAATGAGAAGTTTGTGACTTGCCAGCAGCCATGTTGAGATCTGTTGAGGAAATACCAAGCACCGCCCACCAGCCGGAGCACAGCCAATAGGAACGCTCTCTCTCTCTGAAATGACCTGTGATTGATTATTGATTTTTTAAAGCCTGAAAACAGAGCCATGAGGAGGAGCAGAAGTCTAGTTTTCTCTCAGAACACTTGATTTACAATATGCTGAAAGGTTATTATGGGATTTTTTAAGTATAAATATATATATATATTTAATTATTATTATTGATGCATTATCATCCAAGCAGCATTTTCATATTGTTACAGTTGCCTCTTTATTTCTCTCAATCTTTAACTGTCTTTTTAAATAATTAAAACACCTGTGTTTAAATGACGCGTGACATCATGAGTGCAGGAAGAAGTATTCAGATCATTTATAATATATATAATATATATATATATATATAATAACAAAGCCTTTAGTCCAACATTGATTTTTAATAACAAGCAAAAATTAGACCCTATAGCCTACATTTTGCACATTTTAGTACCTAATTTGGTTCTCATCTGGGGCCAAAGTTATTCCATTTAAAACAAGTTTAATAAACTTTATTCTCACAAGAATAAAAGACAATACAAGTCTGTTATTTATTTAGTAAACAGTTTAACATCCTTGCCATATAGGACCCATTCTAAGTGATTATAAAGAAGTTTCTTATGACCACGTCCCTCATAAAGGCTGTGGCTTTTACAGTAATTTCTTATTCATGATATTTCCTTTCCTCTCTGGAGCCCTCCTCCTCTTCCTCTCCTCCTCCTCCTCCTCCCCTTCGTCATTACGTGTTGACCGGTCAGACCTGCCTCCCTCACCTCCTCTTCCTCCTCCTCCTCCTCCTTCTCTCCCTGCTGCTCTGTTTCTCTTGGTTTTTCCAGCTTCATGTCATACCACAGCTAATTCCTGACATTCCTGCCTCCTCTCGCTTCAAACATAAACGAGTCCAGGAAGGAGACGAGAGGCAGCAAACAAAATAAAAGAAAAGCCTCTGAGACACAGAGAGAGTTCCTCTTCATTTAATATAATCTGATATTCCTCTACCTGTCTGCTGTCTGCTGACTGAGCTCCTCCAGGTAAGATAAAGATCCTACAACTCTTTTATTCTAAAGTGTTTAATCATTTTAATCTGCTTCTTCAGTCGTTGAGTGTTAAACTTTAATCTGTTGAATATTAGTGGATGTGAAGTGAGTATTTCTCTCCTCACTGACTGCCGAGATAAAAACATTCCTCAAATATTTCACATTTCTTCTTCAAATTCCTGCATTTCTCTTTTCCTTTAATTCTCAGAGTGAGTCAGTAGAGAGGTGGTTGGTTTTACTTCCTGCTGCTCGAAGTCGGTCACAACTTTTTCTTGTGTTTTGAGGAATAACGTCACTAAGAGAAGTCAAACATTAGAGAGTTTAAAGTTTTACATCCGCAGACAGTTTATTTATTAACCAACACGTTTAATTCAGAGGTTTATTTCCTCTTTAGTAGCAACAAGTGGGACTGGAAGAGGCTTCACAGCAGCAGCGGTGGAGTTATTGGTGTTATACTGGTGTTACTGTTTATTTCTCTGTCTTTTATTGTCTCTTTAGATAATTAAAACACCTGAGTTTGATAGACAGTGATGGAAGAAGTATTCAGATACTTTATTTGAAAGTAAAAATGTGAAAATACTCTGTTACAAGTTGATGTTGTTGTGCTTTCAAACATGCACTGAAGTAATACAGTGATGATGGAAGAAGTATTCAGATTCTAACGCTAACACAATGTAAAAATACCCCATTAAAAGTAAAAGTTGTGTATTGAAAGTGAAATATTATCAGCAAAATATACTTAAAGTAGCCTAAAAAGTAGCCTACTTACTATGCATGCAGTTATATTGTTATATATTTAATTATTATTATTGATGCATTAACATCCAAGCAGCATTTTCATGTTGTTACTGTTGCCTCTTTATTTCTCTCAGTCTTTAATTGTCTTTTTAAATAATTAAAACACCTGCGTTTAATAGACGCTTGATATCATGAGTGCAGGAAGAAATATTCAAATCCTTTACTAAAGTAAAAGTAAAAATACCACAGTGTTAAAATACTCTGTTACAAGTTAATGCTGTTGTGCTTTAAAATATGCATTCAAGTAAAAGTATACTGTGATGGAAGAAGTATTTAGATCTTTTACTCAAGTAAAAGTAAAAATACCACAGATGTGAAAATACTCAGTGAAATATTATCAGCGACATTTTTTGAAGTATAAAAGTACTCACTAAGCATGCAGGCAAATGGTCTCTGTCAGAGTTGTATTGTTATATATTTAATTATTATTATTGATGCATTATCATCCAAGCAGCATTTTCATGTTGTTACTGTTGCCTCTTTATTTCTCTCAGTCTTTAATTGTCTTTTTAAATAATTAAAACACCTGTGTTTAAATGACGCGTGACATCATGAGTGCAGGAAGAAGTATTCAGATCATTTACTTAAGTAAAAGTGAAACTACCACAGTGTGAAAATACTGTTGTGTTTTCAAACATGCACGAAAGTAAAAATATACTGGGATGAAGGAAGAAATATTCAGAGCCTTTACTAAAGTAAAAGTAAAAATACCACAGTGTTAAAAATACTCTGTTACAAGTTAATGTTGTTGTGCTTTCAAACATGCACTCAAGTAAACGTACACAGTGGTGGAAGAAGTATTCAGATCCTTTACTTAAATAAAAGTAGCCTTAAAAATACCACAATGTGAAAACACTGTTGTGCTTTCAAACATGCATTCAAGTAAAAATATACTGTAATGACTGAAGAAGTATTCAGATCCTTTACTTAATAACACAATATAAAAATACTCCATTACAAGTAAAAGTTGGGTATTGAAAGTGAAATATCATCAGCAATATTTACTTGAAGTATAAAAGTACTCACTAAGCATGCAGGCAAATGGTCTCTGCCAGAGTTATATTTATTATATTGAGCTACTATTTAATTATTATTATTGATGCATTAACATCCAAGCAGTATTTCCATGTTCTCACTGTTTTATATAATTTATAGTATAATTTACTTTATTTATAAGTTTTAAATGCTGTTAAAGTAACAATTAACAAGCTGTCAGACTAAGATTTCTTTAGTCGATTAGTTGTTTTTTATGTTTATTTCATGCTGAATGACTTATTTCCAAGAACCTTCGGAGCACATCTCTGGTACACACAGGATTTAAAGTGGTGCTTTTATGTGATTCTTTGTGGAGAAACTCAGTTTCACAGATCTGTCGATTAAATCAGCTTATTGACTAGTCGACTAAGAATTTCTTTGGTCAGGATCAGCCCGAGTATTCATCTAACTCATTTCAATAAGTTTTGTTTGTTTGAGGGGAAATGAGAGGTGGTGTAAGTCATGAGTAAATACTTGAGTATTTTTATTATACGGCACATCGTTACACCGCTCCACAACATTTCAGAGGGCAATATTGTACTTTAGTACTCCACTACATTTGACAGCTGTATAGTTACTTTGCAGATTAAGATCTAACACAAGAAACGGGATCAATTATGATGCATTGTAGTAGATAATACTAACCAGCAGTATAGTGAGTCGTTAAAATGAGCTCCACCTCAACCAACATGTCATGCATTATCAACAATAATCAATTATTATAATATAGTAATATAACACTGACTGGGTGTCATTCTGCTGCATAAGGAGTATTTTTACTTTGAGTTGATGTTGCTGATAATACGTCTGTGTTTTCACTTCAGTAAGATTCAGAATGCAGGACTCGTATTTTGTGTTACTTTTGTGCTACTTTTACTTTAGTAAATGATCTGAATACTTCCTCCACCACTGCAGTTAAGACATAAGTGATGATATTGGGAGTTTATTATTCATATACTTCATACAGGTGTCTCCAAAAGCAGGATTAGAAACCCATAACTGTAGGAAAAATGTTTAAATGTTGCTATATGATCCCGCTGATACACACTTGAATAAAACTTGAATTGTTAGTAAAGGTTTTCGGCGATGATTCAACGATGTACTGTGTGTAAGGATTGCTTTAAAATGAGCAACATGTCAGAAGGTACTGTATGTCTTAACTCCCAGAGGCATGAACCTGATGTTCCTGTTTGGTGAAACACCATAAAGACAGCTCACATTCTGTACGTTGGAGAACAAAGAAACACAAAGTATGTAGGGCCTGCACAATTAAAGGAAGATATGCGATTGCGATATTGCAATATGGCGATATTACCTGCGATAAATAAACATATTAAAGTGTGCTCAGTTCTGCCTCTTTCAGTATAATGCTAAAAATAATTGCTCGTTGAAGTAAAAAAAAATAAAATACATAAATATTTTTTTATTGAACAAATTGAACATTAACTGAACACAAAAGGCATCAATGAAAAAGATTATAATTACATTTTAAAGTGCAGTTTTCTACTGATACTCTCTTTCATCCTGAGTGCAACATCGCTTTCGTGGTTTGTTTATCGTTCATGTTGGCATTGCGATGATGATAAAAAAATTGTGCAGCCCTGAAAGTAACTTATAGAAGGTCTGCTGGGGATTATTTTCATTATAATTCATATTATTAACGTGCTGATTATTTTCTCAGTTACCGAGTGAACTGTTGGATCTATAAAATGTCAGAAAATAAGTGAAATCCACCATCAGGAGTTCCACAAAGCCAAGGTGACGTATTCAAATAAAACTGAATAGCCTAGTTTTGTATCTTCATCTTCATTTGACAGAATGAAAACGTGAAAATTGATATCATTTCTGCTTGAAACGTGACTGTCGATTATCAATATATTTGCTGATTTATTTTTCTGACCATCGACTACTCGTTGATTATCTAACCGCTGACTTTGTCAGGCAAGAAGGGGCGCAGGAAGTGAACAGCCGGTTTTGATTGCCGCTTGCTTTTAACGACCTGCTGCCTCGCGTGTCCTGCGTCCCAGCGTTGGTTGTATTCGTCCTCATAGAATTAACATGACCTGTTTACGTGACGCCTGGTTAAAAAGCAAGTCTATCTCTGGCCTTATGGTATGTGTCCACAGGATCCGTCCTTTCCACGCTCCCCATTCATTGTCTATGTAAGCAGCCGTGCAATGCATTCTGGTAGCGTGGCGGCGCGAGTCGAGAGACGGAGCGTTACGGCGCCCGCTCCTAATTTGCACAAAGTTGAGGTCTAGTCTACTTTATGCAAATCACGGGCGTCCGACGCGACTCGCCGCCTCTCGAAACTCTCTAGAAACTTTTAAAGTAAGCCTTGTTGATCCAAAATAAAGACAGATTCAGCAGCTGCACGGCTTATTTCTCGCCTCAAATGTTTTCAGAAACACATTTCAGTGAACTATTTTCATGAAATAAAAGAAGAAAGTTTCCAAACGAGCCTCCATATTGTTTCCGGTTTGGAAGCGTTCATCCAATCAGGTGGGGAGAGCCTTGTGTGTAGTGACAGCCCACCAAGCGGCGCGTCCCCTCGCGAGAAAAAATGCCCCTGTAGACACGTACCATCAGAGGGTTCTTACTGCTGCCTGCTGTGGCCCAAAAACAAAAAATAGTGAAAAAACACCCGTAACAAGTTCCCAAAGCCAAGGTGACATATAAAGACATCACTGAACAGCGTAGTTTTGTACGACCACAGTCCAAAATATATTCCATCAATTTACTATCAAGAAAACCAGCAAATATTCACATTTGAGGCGCTGAAAGCAGTGATTTCTGTAAGGGGTCCCTGGCCCCAAAAACTTTGAGAACCCCGTCTTAAACGATGAAAAGTATTAAAAGTTCCTTCTTGTGTATATATTGTGTAAATGCAGTATTTCTGTGTGTGGCAGACAGACTTTCTACTGTGCTCCTCTGTGCAGAGTGCAGAGCTGAAAAGGAAAAGGCAGCGTGTGAGTGAATATTTTCAGGGTTGGAGATGACTAACACAGGGCTTGCCGGGTTGTGTGTGTGTGTGTGTGTGCGAGTGTGTTATGGGGTCCTGCAGGGCAGCTGAGAGACGAGTGTGTTTTCCAGAGGGGCAACAGGTGGATTGGAGCAAGCATGGTGACAGTGTGATGAGGAGGAGGAGGAGGAGGAGGAGGAGGTGGAAGAGGGAGGAAGGGGGGTAAACCCACCTGTTAAAGCCTCCTCTGGAGTGTCTGACAGCCAGAGGAGTTTGGGAGTTTTGTCCAGGCCGTGGCCCCTCTTTGTGTTCCAGGCTTGGGGTTCACTATTGTCTGATGAGTTAATGTGAACTCTGAGGTTGTGTTGTTTGCTCTGCAGTAATATTAGTGTGTGTGTGTGTGTGTGTGTGTGTGGGTGGATGTGGATGTGGATGTGGATGCGACCGGGCCTAGAGGTGGATGTGTGTGTTTGCGTGGGTGAACGAGTAAGAAGGGAGGTAAAAACCAAAAAGGGTGTGTGAGCAAGCGGCGTTTGTGTTTGTGTGCAGTTGCCCTGAGACAGGTTCATCTCCACAGCGGAGGAGGTTTTATTATTTATTTTTTTTTATCTGCTGTGCTCGTCCCACATAGCGATCATTCCTCCTCCGCTCGCACGAGAGGAGCGAATAATGCCTCAGATATGAGCCTTGTAGAACAAAGACTTTCTGCACACACGCACTCCTCCTTTTTCTCCCAGCAGCGCTCTGCACCCACAGCTCTCTGTGTGTGTCAGACTGTGTTGTCCATTGATTCCAGCCAGTCCTGATGGATCTCTCTGTTGGATTATCTGATAGACCCTCTGTCCTCTTGGGCTCCAACTCTTTTGTCAATGACATCTCGAGAGGACTAGGGGGTCAAGACTCGCCTGGTCCGCTAGATAAGGACTTGGAGCTGTGGAGCTGGCAAATATACAAAGTGCAGCTTGTAGCATTTTTTGGAAACTGTATTTTTTCTCCGTTTAAACCCGTCATAACTGATTATTTTTTGGCCACTTGGGGGCAGCAGAAACAAGCTGTAAACACAACACTGCCATATTAACTTTTTAAGGTAATAATATGTTAAACTTGTTGGCACCAATTTACACGTCCAGCAGGTACGGAGAAACATTATTCATTTGAAGCTGTTTCTGCTGAATGTGAGTCCATCCAATATTCACTCTCCTTTTCACTCCTGTTTTGGTCGCCACCAACTCCTGAGAGAAATATTTGGCTCTTTAGCTGCTAAATGCTCCGCTAATTTAGACTAAGCCTGCAACTAACGATTATTTTGATTATTGATTGAAATGCCAATTAGTTTCTAAATTACTTGTCGCCCCCTGCTGGTATTGCACTTTCACACAGGCGTGTAATATTCACGTCTCTGCGAGGCAAAATGTGTCCCGGCCACGTTGTCCTGCCGAAAACGAGGCTGATGAGTGTGAACCGAAACAGCTTAAATGATTAACGGATGAGAAAATGAAGTGGCATCTACTGTATTTTGAGAAGTATAGTAAAGTATCCTCAGTTTTAGCAATTCAGTTGTGAGGATTTGCTGCTTTTTTCTTCTTCCTATATGATTATAAATTGAATGTCTTCGAGTTTTGGACTGTTAGTCGGACAAAACAAGCAATTTGAAAATGTCATCTTGGGCTCAGGAAAGAGTGATGGGCATTATTCACTCTAGTTTTAACATTTCATAGAGCAACATTTGCATAATGGCTTAGAGATATGTTCTATTTTATTAAGTTGGAAAAGATCCGGTATACTTTTAAGGAGTCAGCCGACAAGTTTTCATTGATTTGGCAACCTTACCGGAGTCGTGTTGATTCCTTAGACTTAGATAACTTTGTGGCTGATTAAAGTTTGGTGTATGTGTGTGTGTGTGTATATCTATCTATCTATCTATCTATCTATCTATCTATCTATCTATCTATCTATCTATCTATCTATCTATCTATCTATCTATCTATCTATCTATCTATCTATAGATATATCTCTATATATATATAAATATATATATATCTATATCTATATATCTATAGATATATATACTGTATATGTGTGTATATATTTGACCAGGAATATGGCAAACGAAGCATTGGAAGGACCCCTGATTTGTCTTTGTGTTAAATTC
>CAKAOI010035292.1:0-28318 GCA_916701655.1 Sebastiscus albofasciatus | reverse complement strand
TTCCTTAGACTTAGATAACTTTGTGGCTGATTAAAGTTTGGTGTATGTGTGTGTGTGTATATATATATCTATCTATATATATCTATATATATCTATATATATCTATATATATATATATAGATATCTATATATATCTATATATATATATAGATAGATAGATAGATAGATAGATAGATAGATAGATAGATAGATAGATAGATAGATAGATAGATAGATACTGTATATGTGTGTATATATTTGACCAGGAATATGGCAAACGAAGCATTGGAAGGACCCCTGATTTGTCTTTGTGTTAAATTCTTCGTCTTAACTCCTGTGCTTGTTTTATGCATGTTAGTGCCCTAGATGATACGGTGTACTGTCCTAGACCCTTAACAAGTTAGCATTATTTATTTATATGTTTCTTTTTCTTTTTATAAAAATGTTTTATTATTATTATATATATATTTTTTTATTTTTTATTGTCATTATTTTAACTATGACTATTTTATTTGTATATTTATGTGTATTTATTTCCTTTTAGTTGAGTGCCCTCTGGGTATTGTCATGGGTGGAGGGTGGGTGGGATATCTATCAGTCCAAACATGTTTGTGCAGTGGATTGTCAGAGTTGTATTAATAAAACTCAGAAATAAACCTTTCATAGAGCAATTGATTGATTAATTAATAAAATAATTGGCAGATTAGTTGATAAGTAGTGTTTGTGTGTGCATGTGTGTTTGAAGGAGGTGTTGACTCTGAATCTGTAACATCTACACTGGGTTGTGTATACAGTATGCATGTGTGAGTGTGTATATATGCATGTGTGTCTACATATAAGTGTGTGTGTGTGTGTGTGTGTGTGTAGTGTGCCGAGCTTGTAGACTCCCAGTGGTGCGGCCCCAGTGGGACTCGGTGCCAGAGAACATGTGCTCGCTCTCAGCAAAAACTCAACAAAACAAACCCGTTTGTCTCCGCCGGCTCTCACTGCGACTTTCCATCACGTAGCCTGATCCTCAGACTGTGTTTCCTGTCTTTACATTCCCGGCCTGATTAGTGGAGATTGTGACCAGTTGAGTACACACACACATACACACACTCACCAAATACACACACAAATGCCCGCCACATGCACAGTGCACGAGTGGGAGCAGGTTACCGGAGTTTTCTGGAGTTTTTGAGCAGACAAACACAAACCTACACAAATAACTCAAGTTTGTTTTTGTCAGCCTTCAATTTCTTTTAATATTTCTCTTAGATATTGACTCTGAGACACTCTGACCTTTGCTCTTCTTCCTATTGATTGCTGATAATGATTAAATACAAACAAGACAACAAGTTTACAGCCATGCTAGCAGCTCAGTGAAGGTATATTCAAGGTAGGGTTAAAGGGACTGTTTGTAAGAATCAGAAATGTCTTGTTAACAGCGACACCTGTCGCCGTTAAGTCAACGAAAAAGCACAGCTAAAAGCACAATATCACTCTATATTTCAGCAGCTTGGCAGTAATGTTAGCTGACCAGACGGAGGTCTCTCCATGAATCAATGCTGATCCTAGTGTTGGCTTTTCCCGCCTCAGCTTCCCGACCGCGGTCGGAGGGAACAGGGGAGACACCGGAGTTTTGGTTGGAGACGATAACATTTCTCTCTGCAGAGCCCCGTCACTTCACAAGACACGGGAAACCTCTGTTGGTCTGGAGGAGCTGCAGCAGTTATTTCTGCACAAACGTCAACTGTACATTCACTAAATATTCTCAGAGCTAAACTAACTCTTCTGCAGTGAGGAGTGAGCAGCATGCACGTGAATTACAACTTTTTTCTCGTAATATTACAACTTTATTGTGTAAATCTCAGATGTTTTTTCCCTCAGTGTGGCCCTAATACTCCATAGTACATTGTCTCTTTGGCCCTCACTGCATTAGACTTATATACTATATACTTTGACTATAAACTGTGTTACCTTCGTCACAATGCTCAAATGTTTTGTGGCTCTCTCTCTTTTGATAGTAAAGGTTGCTGACCCCTGGTCTAGACCAAAGTGGTGCACCAAATGACCCTCCGACATTGCCATCCATAGAGCTACGCTAAAAATACCTAAAAAATACGACCTGCACTCGGTGCCCTCATGTAGCTTACAGCTCCCCTCCCACCTGGCTGGCACTGGTCCAGGTCAAAGGTGAACAGAGGCTCCGCGACCGGCAGCTTCATGTGGTGTTTGCCTCTATGTGTGTGTGTGTGTGTGTGTGTGTGTGTTGCATATGAACCTGCTTGAATGGTTTCCGTGAGCGTATTTAAGCGTCTGTAGCTCACGTCATGCGTGATGTATAATGTGTGGGCCCCTCTTTGTTCAAGTGATTTTTCCTTCATAACTTGATGCCACAAATGTGTTTGTCTCAGTTGGTCAGTGTGTGTGTGTGTGTGTGTGTGCGTGTGCATGCAGTTGTGTTAAGGGGTGGGGGGTTACGTGGCCCCCTGCCTGACCACAGCACCAGCTGGGGGATTATCCCCGCTGAGCGGATCCAGGGAAGAGGGGCCTCGCTGTGGGTGGATGAGGGGAGGGAGAGGGAGGAGATGGGGGGTGGGGGGTTGTTTTAAGGCATGGCTTAGGTTAATTAACCTCCTGGACACTTTCATAGAGGCACCGAGCAGCACGCTAATGGTTTACGGCCTCCACAACATCAAATGCAGTTTGCAGTTAAATTAAAATCAAATTACAAAATCGTAAATAGAAAGTTTTGTTGTGTTGTGATTTTTATAACGAAGCTGTCGGCTCACCGTCGAGTCGCCGGTCGGCTCGTGATCAAGATTAGAGCTTATTCTATTGTGCAACAGAGAGATTAACTAATTTGAGTTTTTTGTGTGCGTTATTTAATTTAGAAAAGTTGTATTTAGATTAGTTTTAGATTAGTTTAGCTTTCATTAAAGGTAAGAAAGGTTGAAGCTGAGTTGCTCTAATTACAGTGCCATGTCTATTTTTTTTTTTTGATGTTTCTTCATGGCAGATGTTTGAGTTTTTCAACCAAACTATTAAATCCATACTGTAACGTTCCAGCTCTTTGTTTTGTCTCTCTCTGAGCAGACGTTTTGCCGTGCTGAATAATCATATTTTTTTTTAAACATAAGCTGTAAAAGCAATCAGTTACTAAAAACCTTCACAGCCTCACAGGAGAAGACCTGTTAACTAGTTGATTATGAACAATGTCGCACTCACTTCAGTGTCTGACTGTGTCCGTCGGGTCACACTGAGTTCAAAAGGTGAGACTTTATTTTTCATTTTGAGCTCCAGTTAATGGAGAGAGTATTTCTAGGGGTTGAACAACTAACCAGTATTACCATTATTGATGAATCTGTCAATAATGTTTTTGATTAATTGATTAGTCTATAAAAGGATCCAGAATACTGAAAAATGTCCATCGCAATATCTCAGTCAAAGGTTTTCAAGTTTTCAAATGTAGTTTTGTCCAACCAAAGATATTCATCATCAATCGACTAATCGATTAAGCAACTAATTGTTCCAGCCCTAAATATGTGTAGAAGACAATAATCATGTTCTCTAGTTAAATTTCTATTAAAGCTGAAGTAGGCGAGATTAGAGCGAATATGATTAAAAAAAGTTATTTTTGCAAAACGGTTGCTATATCCTGACAGCAGTACATGAAACAGGTAACCTGAAAAACAATCATGTTCCTCTGTGCCCTCCGGTGCTCCTAACTAGCATCTGCAAGATTTCACAGACCGGAGGAAAACAAGCAGTAAGAGCTGATCTGAGGTCTGCTGTCCAGCTGCCGTCTATGAGAGCCGGCTGTCAATCACTCTGAACTCTGACCAAACGGTCAAACTAGACAGCGCTGATCAAATATGAATCAATATTCTGTTACGTTAATGTCTATTTCTCTCCTCAGATGTTAACCGGAGCACAGCCAATAGGAACGCTCCCTCAATGAAATGACCTGTGATTGGTCAAAGTCTCCCGTCATGGGCTAGATTATTTAAAGCCTGAAAACAGAGCCATAGGGAGGAGCAGAAGTCTAGTTTTCTCTCAGAACACTTGAATTACAATATGCTGAAAGGTTATTATGGAATTTTTGCCCAATGATGGCAGAAATATACTGCCTACTGAAGCTTTAATACTTTTCAAAACCAGTCCTACCTCTCATGTACTGTATGTCTGTGGAGACTTTGAGTTTGTCCGGTCTGCTCTCTGAGAGTTCGACTGTCTATTAGTGTGTTGGTGTTTTGTTTGTGTGGGCATGAGTTTATTTTATCACTGTGTGCTTCTACGTCTGTGTCTGTTTATACACGAGTGTGTGAGAGAGAGATGAGATGGGGAGAATGGCTGACTGGCCGCCGGACGCTTTGCAGGAAGCGCTGTGGAACATCAGGGGGCTCCGAGGAAGAGCGAGGGGGTGGGGGTCGGGTGGAGGGCCGGACTGACTGGAGAGTCTTACTCACTGCGTACAACACACTGACTGACTCACCGGATCACTACGACCTTCTCAACCGTAGCCTCACAACGGAGGACCCCTGTACTGCCTCCACATACGTAACACACACATCTTTGGGATTATATATCTGATGGAATGGCTTCTCTATTTGTTGCCCTAGACCAGGGGTCAGCAACCTTTATTATCAAAAGAGCCATTTTAGGCAAAAAAAAAGAAATCTGTCTTGAGCCGTAAAACATTTGATCATTGTGATGAAGGTAACTCAGTTTATAGTCTAAGTATATAGTATATCAGTCTAATGCAGTGAGGGCCAAAGAGACAATGTACTACGGAGTATTAGGGCCACATTGAGGGGAAACAATTGTAATATTACGAGAATAGAGTCATAACTTTACGAGAAAAAAAGTCTTAATATTACGAGAATAAAGTCATAACTTAATGAGAAAAAATTCGTAATATTATGAGAATAAAGTCGTAACTTTATGAGAAAAAAAGATGTAATATTACCAGAATAAAGTCATAATTTAACGAGAAAGTCTTAATATTACGAGAATAAAGACATAACTTTACAAAGAAAAAAAGAAAATAACACATAAAATTACTACTGTATAATGTTATATATATCAGTTAGTATCCTGTTTTTTAATGTATATTAATATATGTAATATTTAATCAAGTCTGTCAGTAAAGATGAATTGATTATGACTTTATTCTCGAAATCTCAGATTTATTTTTTTTCCTTAATGTGGCCCTAATACTCCGTCGACTGTTGTACATTAGACTAAATAATAATAATCAAAAAACAGTTATTCATTTCCATTTTTAAAACTCCACAGGGAGCCACTGGAGAGGAGCTGAAGAGCAGCATGTGGCTCCGGAGCCACAGCAGGTTGCTGACCCCTGAATGTCCCTAAATGGACGCGGAGGTCTCTTAGCTTCACAGGAAAATGACAAACACAATGTTTGTATTGACTCATGAGTTGGAGCTCTTTCTTCGTCGTGCCCGTTTCCCATTTCTCTCCTGCTATGTCCGCCGAGAGGAAGAGGCGGAGCCGACGTCTCGTCTCGTACTCTCCACCCAAACGTACTGTGTAAGCACATCCTAAACAAATTGGTGTGGAGAAAACAGGATATGAATCTGTTGGTAGATATTTTGCTGTCAGTCGCCTGTGGCTCTCTGTGCATTTTCTTTCTGTTCATAGAGAGCCAAAGGAATGTCAAGTTAATCCTTTTAATTAGTCAGCTGGTTGTTGTTACCCCTCCCACACCCACAACAATGCACAAACACATTGATGAGAATCTCAGCTGAGGATCTCTAACGTTAATAATAATACGGCCGACTGATGAACAAATGGGCATCCTAAAAAGCCTCCTGGCCTTAATATCCTGCTCTGATCCTTCGTGGCATGTGTGTCCGAGTGTGTCTGAGGACGCTGATCCCTCTTTAATGTGTCTCCTCATTCGTTGACTTTAAGGTCCCTCCTCCTCCTCCTCCTCTTCCTCTTCCTCCTCCTGCTGTTGTCTCAACACTAGGTGCCACTTTATTTGTTTTCACTAACCTAATTCATGATCCGAGGTGCTTTTTTACAAATCAGGATTAACAGTTGTGAGGCTGATGTGATCACGTACTGTTTAATATGACTACCTCAATGTGAAGGATTACATGCTCCACATATTCACGATTAGTCGGTTAATCAATAATTCAAAGGACAGAAAATTAATCAACAATTAATTGTTTAAAGCTTCCCTATACGGGATCCGGACCATTGATATATAACTATTTGCTACGTAAAGATACAGAGGAGTAATGTCTACCTGAGCAGAGAATGAAGTTGCTCTATCTCTCTCTGTGTGTTGTAATCCGAGCTCCTCTGTGCTTTGTTGACATAGCCTGGCCGGCCGAGCATTTCACTTTGTGAAATCTTTGTAAAATGTTCCGTGAAATTTCCTCTTTGCTCAGCACCATGTCAATCTCTTCATCCTTTTCTTGCTTTCCCAGGACTGCCCTGCTGCCACATCCAGACCACCATCATCATCATCATCATCATCATCATATCTGTGGATTTCATACAGGTGGGCCCGCTCCCTGCAGTCTCTCCCTTCCTCCCATCATCCCCACCGCCTCCACCCGCTGCTCCGTGGTCCCCTGTCCGTGGTCGCCACCACGTCTGCAGAGTGGGTGCCGGCTCCCTCCCCGAGGGGTGGGAGCGAGGAGCTGGGGGACGCGCTCGACAAACCCCTGGAGAACGATGCGGAGGGCGTGTGGAGCCCGGACATCGAGCAGAGCTTCCAGGAGGCCCTCGCCATCTACCCGCCGTGTGGCCGCAGGAAGATCATCCTCTCTGATGAGGGCAAGATGTACGGTACGCCCACCTCTGTCCTCCTACTATCATGTACCTCTTTTCCTCTTGAATGGGATGATAAACACGATACCTGAAGAGCAGCTCAGGTGGAATAATGCTCTCTAGCAAGTCAGGTAGTCATACTTTTATCATCTTCTGTCAATTTTAAATTCAGTATACCTCAGAATATCACATTTGGATGTAAAGCTGTGCTGTGGTTGAGAAAAATGTGACGGCAACGTGCAAAACATTCACCTAAGAAATGAGAAACAATTGTAATTTTGCAGGTGTGACATACCTGATCCTTTTGTTTTTAAACTTTTTAAAGCTTAAAAGGCATTTATTATTTCTTTATTAACTTTAAAAGTTTGGTGAGCGGTGCATAATGACTTTGTTTCGGACTCAAAACACACATTTTAGGACTTTACTTGGGACGTGTTGGTCTTGATTTGTGACTTGTGAAACCATGAGGATGAAGGAATCTCTGTGTATCAGCTTTGCCTCAGGCTGGATCTGGAATGATGACATCTTACATGGGTTATAGTAATTGTTTTTTAATAAGCTCTAAAGGCCTGAACACACCACAAATTAAAAACTGAGAATTTTTGCGTGGTGAAATCAATGAATCGCCCGTCTCTCGAGGAGAGGAGGCATAATTAATTAATCCCATAAATAATATTATTAATGATAATTCCAAATGTAGGAAGCTATCGCAGTTTTAGTAGCTTCCTCACAACTTCTGTTGAACTTCCTCTGACGGAGTAAGAACTGTTCGACAATAGAGCAATGGTTTGCAGACAGTTTAGGGAAGGCAGTCGACTGTACAAATCTGTTTTTTGAATAAACTGTGAACTTATTGTGCCGTTACTGACCGTGCTAACAAGTTTCCTAACGAGAGCTTAATTTTTCCTGTTTAAGAACTTTTTATTGAACAGATGCTCTGGTGTGACCAGTGTCATACTATAGTAGGAGCTTGTTAATACGGTGCACCTTATTAACAAGCTCTTACTATAACTGTGTGCTCCAGATCTCATCATTCCACATTTTGCTAACCTTTGGTATTTACCTCATTATCTCTCCTACACTATTTTCCTCATTGCAGTTGCTTTTCTGTAGAATTACATTGGAGGGAAATATTTGAACTCATAGCGTCATTCATTGACATTTTTTTCTTTTTTAAACTGCTTGTTCAGCGTGAAGAAATAACGCTAAATAGCTTTGATAGCTGGTTTAAAGTGGCAGTAGTCAGTATATTTTTGGCATCATTTGGAAAAAATCCCATAATAACCTTTCAACATACTGTAATTCAAGTGTTCTGAGAGAAAACTAGACTTCTCCTCCTCATGGCTCTGTTTTCAGGCTTTAGAACATCTAGCCCATGACGGGAGACTTTGACCAATCACAGGTCATTTCATTGAGAGAGCGTTCCTATTGGCTGTGCTCCGGTCATGTGAACGGAACTTGGCGTTCCTCACCAGATTTCACAATGGTGGCGGCGTCACAAACTTTCTCATTTTCCAGCTAAACCGTGCTACAAGATGATTCTGAGAACATCTGAGGAGAGAAATAGACATTAACGTAACAGAATATTGATTCATATTTGATCAGCGCTGCCTAGTTTGACCGTTTGGTCGGAGTTCAGAGTGATCGACAGCCGACTCTCATAGACGGCAGATGGACAGCAGACCTCAGATCAGCTCTTACTGCTTGTTTTCCTCCGGTCTGTGAAATCTTGCAGATGCCGTTAGGAGCACTGGAGGACACAGAGGAATCATATTTGCTCAGATCTCGCCTACTGATGCTTTAACAATAGATTAGAAGTTGATGAATATTCATTTGGGGTGAAATATTTATTGTAGATGGACTTTATTGAAAAGGAAGTTGAAGGCTGTGAACCTCTCCTCATACAGACATGACTGTATATAAACCCACAGTGCAACATATCTGTAATGTTGTAGTGTTGGCACAAACAGACGATTATTCGCTTCCGCACACTTCCCACTATAAACTGCACTTCATACGGTCAGACAATTAGTTTCACATACTCTCTCCCACACACACACACACACACACATTCACCACTACAACTGTGTGTTCATGTTTCACATCACTCCCGTTTCCTGCACAGCTGTCAGCTCCATAGTGTGTTCAGTATGATGGCATGATGTGTCAGAAACAGGCGCTCACACTCTAATCACACAATGTGCCTCTCATGCAGACTTCAGTTTGTTCATCTTCTATCATATTCAGTCCTTCAAGATCCGTAACAATGAGGAGTAAATCATTAAAGTCTGATTCGTCAGCCTCGTCAACATACAGCGAGTTATTTAGACCTTTGTCCCATTGTATTTCTGGCAGGGATATCGGAGAGTACTTTACAGTGTTGTTACCAAAATTAGCTCCAAATCTCTCACCCCAAACGGGTTCAGTGGAGCGGGGATAATTCTCACTTCCCAGTTGTGATTAAATGTTGTTGCCTCAATTGATCTATGAGATATTTTGCTGGGATTTTCCTAGGGCTGCCTCCTTTTAGTCGATTAGTTGAGTAATTTGCCATTTTGGTCTTTTGGTCTTTGGTCGACAAACATTTCTTTAGTCGATTTGTCGTTTTCTTCTGCTTTTTTTCATGCTGAATGCACATCTCTGGTAAACACACGATTTAAAGTGGTGCTTTTCTGTGATTCTTTGAGGAGAAACTCAGTTTTAAAAACACATTCTCACTCCCAACTTGTCAAATACCGCCGCTCGGCCTGTGTCGGCCTGTGCTGCTCGGCCTGTGCCGCTTGGCTCGGCCTGTGCCGCTCGACATTGGAGACCGACATGCACGGGGTACCCCTCTTGCATTACTTTTGGACATGCATAGTGTCCTTTCAAAATAAACTTCCGTTTGCACAGGAACTTAGGTTTAGGCAACACAACCACATAGTTAGGGTTAGGAAACGGTCGTGGTTGATGTTAACTTTACTGGCTAGCGACTCACGTGACTCACGATACCGACGAGTCACATGACTAAAGACTGACAAAATAAGTCAACGTTACTTTTAGTGTCACACGGGACACGAACAGCGGTCTCCTCGTTGAAAGTCTTGTGTTTGTCTGACCAACCCTCACACCCGCCCTGAACGGACTCTCACGCTGTTAACACTACGTCACCTGCTCCGACAGTCGAATAACGCAGCGGGTGAGTTTAAATTGGAGTTAGTTGAAAACCCAGTTCGTCACACATACCGTTGCTAAAGGGTGCCTCTGTGCATCGGTGGCGCTGCCCAATCAGCGGAATTTGACGAGTTGGGAGTGAGAACGGGTTGGTTTTACAGATCTGTTGTTTAAATCAACTAATAATCGATTAGTCGACGATATCTTTTGAATGCTAGTAGACTTAGAATTTCTTTGGTCGAGGACAGGGCTAGATTTTCCACACTAACTGTAGCTTGACATCACACCGTTCATGCTATTTGGCCACAGATAATTGTCGGCTTCATTCAATCCTGAAATAATGATTTGAGGTTTGCAGCAACAACATAACTTAACCGCAGGTCGTTCCTGATTGAATCTTTGGGGTAACAGGTGTTGGGAAGGTGAGGTGACATTCCTCTACGACATCTTGCTGAAAGACGTTTGCTAACAGATGGCCTGGCCATCGCGTGTCCTCCTGCCTGACTGTTTGATAGCGGATCCGCTCGGTGGAAAACGGGCGGGCCTACGGAGGTAGCGGCGGCGCTATCAGACAGCCTCTGTCATCGCCTTGTTTTGTCACTTTGCCAGACAGCTCCGTTAACTGTTGGCTTTGCCTAGCCTCGCTTAGCCACCTATTGAGGTCATGGCCATCCTCTGATCAACACTTGAATCCTTATAAAGCCTGTAATAATAGTTGGAGGGGGGTCAGAGGGATGGGGAGGGGGGGTGCAGGGGTAAAGGTGGTGATGGTGGGGTTTTTGGCAAGGCAGGCACTGAGGTGCCCCTTCCTCGCTGTGGGGGTCATGGGCAGGTGATGCGCGCCAGGGAGCGCGTCGGCCCGCCAGGAATGGCATGTGCGCTCGGGAGCCCGGAGGGGTTCAAGGCAGCCCGGCTGTAACCCTAAACCAGAATAGACGTTTACCCTTTGAGCGCCTGGAGGGGAGGAGGACGGGTGGACAAATAAACACCAAGGTGGGCAGCGGTGTCTTGCATGGCCTCGGGGGGGCCCAGCTGAAATCTCACACCTGTCCCCAGTGTGTGTGTGTGTGTGTGTGTGTGTACTGCATGTGTATGTGTTTCACAGTGAGAAAGGTAGAGGTTGTGCGTCCCTGCTATTTCTGTGATTTCACCTCGCTCGTATCTCTTTGTTTCAGACCCTGTCTCTCTTTGTCCTTTATGAACAGCTCCTGTCAGTCTGTCCGTCCGGCCTTTCAGTTCACCTCCAGCTGCTCTCTGAGTTCAACCTGACAGCCTCGCGGCAAATCCAGATTTATGGCTCGAGAAATGAGGCAGGAGTACGTGGCCCACTGTGCCCCCATTGGCCCTAAACAGCCCTTCCCTTCCAGCTCCCCTAGCTGTCCTCCCCTTTTATCGCCATCCCCGGGGGTCACAAGTGGCCAACAACTCAAGTCATTCAAGCAACCACAATCAATGCAAAGCCACTTTGAAGGTCTTTAGTGTTGTTAATGTTGTTAAAGCGCTGACGGGTGGTCTTTAATCAGGTAGCCAAATCAAATATCAGCTGAGAATATCTTTAAAGGCATACATGGCATGGTGAAACGATGACTTGATGGTTTTTTAGAAATGTTATTTAGTCTTCCCACATGCGCTAAATGGGGATGCATAGACAAAACAAACTTCTAGCAAAATAACTCAGAGCGACATACTCTAAATTTTAGGTTGAATTCCCCCTCTGAGGAATGAATGCCATTCTCCGTTAAACAATATGATATTGAGTCTCCGAGCAGCGAAACAGAGGGAATGTGTGCCTCTATCCAGTGTAAATTGAATGGAATGTTTTTTAGTACGTATTCCGGCGTGCATTCATCACATTTCTTTCCCATAATGCTGCGCATGGCGCTGGCCCCTCGCGCCCGTTACTCAACAGACCTATTAGCTCGCTTATTAGGGACGGTGTCACGGATATTGCGGCAGTTGTGTGCTCCAGCGGTAATTCGACATGCATCTGCCAAGGAAAACATTTCCTGCCTTGTGTGGCTCTCAGCGAGAGAGAGAGACGTGCCCTGTGGTCTGACCGAAGGCCTCATGCTGCAATAATGGAAAAACAGTCCCAAAGTTGTAGTTCAGTGGAAACCAAATGTGCTGATAGCTCTCACTAGAAGAATGTGGCACTGGCAATATGATTATCTCCCCTCTTTATTTACTGCACAATTTATGTGCCACTTTTGCATTTGTTTTCTTTTATTTTATTTTCATTTGGCGGCATTAAATCATGTTTTTATGCAGCTGTTTTGGTTTTGTCACGCTTGATTTCCTATAACATCTGTGAGAGGAGACGCTTTTCTCACATTTCGATGCTTCCTGTAAAAAAACCAAAACAAACACGTGTTATTGTAGTGGATAAAGTCCGCAGTGTCTCCCTCAGTAGTGGCATATTTTTCTGTCAGAGCAGAACAAAGAATACCCACACAATGAATCATGCTCCCACTGAGCTCCGCTTGCGCAACATTTCAAACCCATTGTCGTTTTTTTTTTTTGTCAGGCGACGCAAATATGTTTTCGCCTCAAGTCTCATTCTCATTAAGAATGTGATGTAAAGGTCAGTGGAAAGCAACAGCGAGTCCTCACCCGGGTACAAACTCTGCCAGTAAAGTGAGAGATTCACTGGTGACCTTGGCCTGTTGACCTTTTTGAAGAAGCCTCTGGAGTGTGCGTGTGTGTTTTCAAGTGGTTTTCCTTTGTTCTCTGCCTGAAGACGTACACTGATTTCTGCATTATGTTTAGTTAATTGAGTTCAATATGGATGACATTGATAGGGACAACTGTGTGTATATTCTGCACTGGCTTGCTTCAACTCTTCATTGAAGGTCTATGATGTTTACTCAATAGGAAATATTTACCATCCGCGACGTCTGTTTTGTTTTCACCTTGTGAGTCTCTGTGAGTCCTCTTGGCAAAATGTGCTCCTGGAGACACCGACTGTAGCGAGACCAACCGTGCAAGATGCAGTCACAAAACCTTTATAGGTGTGTAGTTGAGATCAAAATGAAGTCAGAGTTTGAAGATGGGTGTAAGGGTGCTGGAAGTAGGGCGGAGTAGGAAGAGGGGAAGAGGTCCTCCCACTTGATGCCACTTTGAGATGGTCTCTAGTCAAACCATGTTTCTTGCTGCACTGGAGATGGAAATGCATCATTGTATACACTTTCCAGCTTATCTTTTCTTTTATTAGCATGACAGACAAGTGGTTTGTGTTTCACCAGTGGGGGGACACACAAGCCTCACAGGAGGATGAGCTTGAACCTTGTAACATTTAGTCAAGACGCTGGCTTTCATGCTTTCCTGGGACTTGATGCTCTCTGGAGGGTTTTCGAGGAAACCCTCCCGCCGACGACGGAATCTCTGCTCCCTCCATCCAAGTCACTCTCCTTCTGTCTGTACGTCTCCGTATCTCACGGTGAAACCAATAGGAGGTGGCGAGCAGTGACAGCCGTGTAACAGAGCTGTCACTGTCACCTTATCTCGACATCTCAGATCAGCAAGGTGAAAGGTAGAAGGGTCCAAACGGGTCAGACATCTGTTGATCTGTCTATGTGATTAAAATACGTTGAGCCTCGCGCAAACTACCTCCGCATAAATCTCTGTGATTGCAGAGACACTCGTGGCATGTTGTGTTAATATAACGTGACATCTGTTAAATTTACTCCTCTGCTGGAAATACTATACTTTGTCAGAAATCAAGAGCAAACTTCAGATTTGGCTGGAGGCGGCAGAGCTACTGGTTACTGTGCTGATAAGAGCAGGACTCTGATTATCTCTCATAGGTGTCATTCAGGCTGGCAAAAACCACAGCTTCCTCTCAGAGACCAACTCACAGTTAATAAGAGAATAGGAGGGAAAGTAACTCTTAATTGTACGGATCATCTATTTGCTTATAATTTCCTAATAATTTCTCAAATTTCCTGAATTTAATGTTACTAGTTATAGGTGACATGGAGACAAAGACTTCGACGTTAGTTGTGTTTACTTTAAAAGCAGTTTCGGATTTCTGGAGGAATTTCTGGAGGAGCTGCTCCAATATACAGAATATCTGTGTTATTGGCAGCTTGTTTCAGTATATGTTGAATTGTTTGCCTGTAGACAAAGTACTTCGGGTTATACTGGCCAGGCAATTAAAGCTGAAGGAGGCGAGATTGGAGCAAATATGATTTAAAAAAAAATATATATTCTCGCTATATCGTGTCAGTAGTATATGAAACAGGTAACCTGAAAAAGATAATGTGCCTCTGTGTCCTCTGGTGCTCCTAATGGCATCTGTAAGATTTCACAGACCGGGGGAAAACAAGCAGTCAGAGCTGATCTGAGGTCTGCTGTCCATCTGCCGTCTATGAGAGCAGGCTGTCAATCACTCTGAACTCTGACCAAACGGTCAAACTAGGCAGCGCTGATCAAATATGAATCATTATTCTGTTACGTTAATGCCTATTTCTCTCCTCCGATGTTCTCAGAATCATCTTGTAGTGAAGGTTTAGAGGAAAATCAGAAAGTTCGTGACGCAGCAGCAATGCTGGAAATCTCTGTTAAGGAACGCCAAGTTCTGGTCACATGACCAGAGCACAGCCAATAGGAACGCTCTGTCAATGAAATGACCTGTGATTGGTCAAAGTCTCCCGTCACGGGCTAGATGTTCTAAAGCCTGAACACAGAGCCATGAGGAGGAGCAGAAGTCTAGTTTTCTCTCAGAACACTTGATTTACAATATGCTGAAAGGTTATTATGGGATTTTTGCCCAATGATGCCAAAAATATACTGCCTACTGCAGCTTTAATCAATTCATTAATTGGAAGTGTACCAACTGAACACTGTTTTTATGTTTTTTACCTGTAAAGTTGGTACCAAATTAGATACGTCTTTCCAGGAAACTTTCAAGGAATCATTAGGAAATAATGGACCTCTAAAATAATGTGGGTCAGTTTTTTTCCTGCTTCATTTTTCAGAGAGTGTTTTGTGAATATCTGTATGAATTCATAAAATACTTACATTTTTGGGATAGTAAGTTGACAGAAGAAAACATAGCAATCGCATAAATTGCCAAATGTTTTCTGATATTTGTCACATGAAAACATCGGTTAAGAGTTAGGTTCATGTTTTGAGGTTTTTTAAAATTATTTTTATAAGGTTTTGGTTTAAATTAAAGCTGCAACAATTAATTGATAAGTTGTCAACTATTAAATTATTAGCCAACTGTTTTGATAATCGATTAAATGAGTTGAGTAATTAAAAAAAAATAAGTACAAATTCTCTGATTCCGGCTTCTTAAATTTGAATATTTTCTGGTTTCTTTCCTCCTCTACGACAGTAAACTGAATATCTTTAAGTTGTGGACAAAACAAGATATTTGAGGACGTTGTCTTGGGCTTAGGGGAACACAATTATCACCATTTTCTGACATTTTATAGACCAAACAACTAGTCCATGAATGGAGAAAATAATCGTTAGTTGCAGCCCTAATTCGGATAAAAAAATAACTTAAAATGAAAACGTTCTTATTGTCATTGTACACATCACTGGAGTTTCCTCAGGTATTATGCATGTTCCACATTATTATATTCAACCAGTCATCATGCTTATAATATGTCAGATGATATGAACTAAAAAAATGATGCATTAATATGCTCGACCTTGACGCTAGTCAGTCCTGTGTCAGTCTAGTTTTTAAATGATCCCGGTATGCTTAGTTTCTCTGTTAATGCTGGAGCAGCATGTTGCATCACTGGCTCTCTATACTGTTGTAGCACTGGACTCGCTGCTCGTTGTCCGGAGGCTTGATAGAGGTCTTTTCAGAGCTCAGCAGGCTGCGTCCAGGCTCTATCGGAGGGGAAATAACACCCAGCCAAGACATTCCTGCAGCCTAAATGTGACCTTTGTTTTCCAGAGCAGCAGACACACTGGGGCATATGTGCTGTTGAGGGGAAACGTATGGCTGGCAGATGTGTCTGCAGACAGGATGGCAGTTTGTACATAGTCAGACATAGAGGCACAAATGTACACATAAATCTAAGTGTTAGAGTAATTATAACTTAATTAAATTTGGTCAACAGATTGTAGTTTAAAATGCATGCACATACAAGTTGTTCTGCAGAGATGGCTGTATCATTCAAGGTGCATTTGAGATTGATAATTAGAGTTTGATTTCAGCCTGAATAGTGTCGACTAGGGCGATGAATCCAAAGATTTATGTACCTACTATAGGGGGGGTGTTGTTGTTGTTGTACACACACATACAGGACGTGGGGGTGATGTCGGAGCAGCAGATGCAGGACCCGGTCCGGACCAGTCAGTATATAGGAATGTGAGGAATGCACCAGGCTGAGATGGAGACACTGAGAGAGAGAGATCAGACCAGGCCAGTGATGACCGCAGCCCCGCTGGGGAAGGGCAGATTTATGAGCAGGCAGGCCCAGAGGTTGACTTTGGAAGGGACACTATAGAGCGCCTTCACTAACCCCGTCCACCGCTCTCTGACCTCCACCAACCGGCCTGAGGAGGAGGACAAAACTAGTGAAACTGTATGTAAAGGCCTTTTAGGACCATCATGGCTCCAGGAATCAAAACTGTTGATGTTTTTGATTGTATTCGGGGTAGTGTATTTGTACTGAAGTGCAGTAACAGCACATTCTTTATCATACAGATGAAAAGTTACCAGCAACAGCAGTCTCCCCTATAAACTCACAAATTAAAACGTTTTCTAGGTAGCAGTGTCCCCTGAACTCTGGATCACTCTGACTTTGCTGCTGCCGCTGCGGTCGGACACTTTTCGTGCCCTTAAGAAAAGTTTCCAGAATCAGATTTCCCCCCAGACGAGTCCGTGACTGCAGGCCGTGTGATAAACAACATCAAACTGTGGAGCAGCGGGTGACGGTGTAATGTTCCTACTGACTTTCCCGCAGCCCTTCGGGCTGGCACAAGTTCCCCGTCGGTGCTACTCCCGTTGGATATCATGATCTCATCGCTGTGTGACTGAGTCCCCCTCTCTGATCTCATGTGTGTGTCGGAGGATATTTTTGATGGGGCCCTTCCCCGAGCACTCGCGCTAGGAGTGGCAGGGCATCTGATACGAGAACATGAAGCGAAGCCTCTTCGACAGCCCATTAATGAAGCTGATGTTTACATGCTTGCAATACATACCTGGCCAATTTTGAATGGGGATATCGTCCTATTGATAAAGCTGTTTGTCCTTTGCTTCGTTGGTGGTAGAGTACATTTTTTTATTCCTGAGAAGAAAAACCTTTTCATTTTAATGTAGAAAACAGTTTTTATTATTTACCCTGTCAGACAGGTATGTTGACATTTCATCACAGAAGAACTCTCCGTCTCTCGTGTCTTTCCTGGTTGTACTTGACAAATACTGTGGTTGTCACGTCGATCAAGTTTGACAACAACTTGAGCCCAAAAGCTTTCAATTCCATAACAAGAGTTTCAAAAGATGGTCTGGTTTTTCTGAATTCATGAAAAGTTTTTTATTCATCTGTGGAGACATGCTCACGCATCTGTGTCTGCTATTTTGAAAATCCCTTTTGGATTGGGTACACAATGTACATCTTACTGTACGCTGTGTGAGTGAAGTTTGCACAAGATAAATTGCCGGGGAACTGGAAGAACTTGCCGCTGTAACGTGAGGAACTCGATAGAGGCAACTTAATGTTCATTTGAGGTCAAGTACTGTGAGGACTTTGACAAAGCTCTCTGTTCGTCTTTTCAAGAGTTTGATTGCGAGGAAATGTGGAACACTTTCTTAATCCCTGGGGAATTAAAGAAATATGCATTTAGGGGCTCAAACAATCGGCCGGCGAGTGCACCTCCCGATAAACACTAAACGGTTGAGGAGTTACAGCCCTGAAAGGAAAATAAGATTGAGACGGAATGAATGCCGCGACTCGGGCTGAAGTGTGTGTGTGTGTGTGTGTGTGTGTGTGTGTGTGTGAGAGTTTATGTCTAGTGTGCGACTGTGTGTATAAACTGGAGTAGACGGCATTTTAGAGAGGGGTTTAGTCCACAAAAGCCTCACACAAAGGCAGTTCTACAGCTGGGTAATATGTGTGTGTATGTGTGTATGTGTGTGTGTGTGTGTGTGTGTGTTGCAGGAGCCTGGAACTTTACAAAGACTCAGATCGACCACTTTTTTCCTCTTTTTATCTCTCCCAACCAGCTCTGGTTCATTCACAGATAATATCACTCTGTTGTTGTTTAATAAACATGTTTAATAGTTGCATACATGTGCTAAAAACAGCTGGCATCTTCCGGCTCTGTAGAGTGAAGTCAATGCTGAAGTGCCTTAACCTTGCATTCTTTCTAACAGCCAGCAGGGGGCGACTCCTCTGGTTGCTAAAAGAAGTCTGATTGTATAGATGACATTCAAAAAAAATTCCCGAAGCCGGATCATGATCCGGATCGCCACCAAAATCAAAGGGATTGTTCACTGTGCCGCACCCCACCCCTCCAGGAAATGTCATTCAAATCCATCGCAGACTTTTGGAGTAATCCTCCAAACGGACAAACCAACAAGCCAACGCCGGTGAAAACATAACCTCCTTCCTCTAGGCCCTCTGCCTTGGCAGAGGTAATAAAAGCCCGAACTATGAAACCAAGAGTTATCCTTTAAATGATCATGATTTAATATGTAAAAAGCTTTCATCCAAACTATAAACTTACAATATGAACAAAATATGAAAGCAAAACTAATATGTAAACATGCATTTTATTTGAGAAAGTTTTCTTTATAGCTTTATAGAGTCGAACCCGACAGTTTAAAGAGGCAGACGGCTGGCCGATAGATTTCCCCCCTGCTGGGTGTACAACCTGGCAACCTAAACTGTGTCTGCAGTGACTTAGCAACAAAACCTCAAATGCTTTTAGAAAGCATTACGTGGAAATCCGTGTCTGCGGTTCACATGAGCACCGGGGACGAAGCGGGTGTCTTGCGTTCCGCGCAAAATCTGATCACTTTTATTGGCTGTCGAAATTTCCGATGGGGGGGGTTCAGGTTTCTTCGTTTCACCGTTTGGCATCGCTTGATTGGCCGGTTTATGAAGCGCGGAGAGGTCTGACCCGGGCATCACTATGTAAGGGAAAATCTGACGGGTTTGTACCAGGTTGTGTGTCGTGACTGATCTGTGTGTTAATTCACATGGAGATGTGGTGCCAAGGGAAAATGACCGTGTTTAAGAGGTGGTGCAAACTCTAGTGTGTGTGTGTGTGTGTGTGTGTGTGTGTGTGTGTGTGTGTGTGTGTGTGTGTGTGTGTGTGTGTGTGTGTGTGTGTGTGTGTGTGTGTGTGTGTGGGAGCATGAGAAATCTCCTTTGAGTGCAAGAGTTGTGATTCACTCTGTAACTGATCTTGTGTCTGTCTGCGTCCTCCCTTTTTATTACTGTAGTACCAGTTTCTGTTCACTATGCAACTAATTGATTGTTTTTATTTATAATTAATCTATTAATTGTTGTAATTGTCCCAAAAAGTTGTGTAAAAAAAGCCCACAACAATTTCCCAGACCATAATATGACTTATTTAAATCGCTTGATATTCAAGTGATAATGATATTAAACAATGTAAAATCTGCAAATACTCACATTTGAGACGCTGATTAATGAGATTCCAGCAAACGTTTTTAGCGTTTTTGCTGTTAAAAGTTAATTTAAAGGACCAGTGTGTAGCATTGAGGGGGATCTATTGGCAGAAATAGAATATAATATTAATAAGTATGTTTTCTTTAGTTATAATCACCTGAAAATAAGAATTGTTGTGTTTTTGTTACCTTAGAATGAGCCGTTTATATCTACATATGGAGCGGGTCCTCTTCATGGAGTCGTGTCTATAGAAGGTAACCCATAAGTCGCGTAACACTCGTGAGATGGTTGGGGTTACGCATTGACCTTGAATGGTTAAAGGTGCCAAATATGGGGTTGGGAGTACTTCTATTGCCTTTCAACGGTTCTCAACATGGTGGCGGCAAACCACGGCTCGCAGCTAACAGTGCTAACAGTGGAAAACAGTACGAACAATGGGGGAAAGTGCTGACAGAGATAACTGTGTTTACCTGAGAGGGAACTGGAGGTCGGGTGCTACGCTTCAGCGACCTTCAGCTGTAACCAGAGACATGACTCTACTACACACTCCTTTACAGAGCAAATAGGAATTGATGTTGAATGGTTAAGGTTAGAATTAGGTGCACAGATTTGCCAGAACCCAGAACGGACAAACTAAACATCGGCTCTAGACGATGGGCATTCACGTTTTCGGGTTGGCCACTGTAGCTCTCCAACATACTTGGCACACAGGAGAAGTTTCAGTTGGTTGCAATCTGCAACCTCACGGCTAGATGGCGCCAGATCCGACACGCTGCATGCATGCTTTAAGTTATTGCTGGAAGTGTTTCTGATTATCTGTCAATGAACAAGTCGATTAATTGACTAATCGTTTCAGCACTGTGTCTGCAGAAGTGTGTGTATTCCCTGTATAGTAGCCACTAGATTTTATACGGTCCATCTTACATTACATGGACTAGAACTCCTCTACACTACGTGTCTATTTGCATGTTTTCAACAATCTTAGCCGTTAAACTGGAGGTTTAGTTTTGGAGAAGAGGGTGAAAGAAGCCACATGACCGTTGCCCTCCGTGGTAACCGGAGACTCTGGATGGGGGGGGGAACGAGCCCAAGATTTACTGCAGGCGTAAAGGCATATTCCATAAACATTGACACACACGCCAGCTGCCTGGCCGCCTCACCAGACTGGCCCCCCTTTGGTCACTTGCCTATGCCGTGTCTGTCCTGAGTCCGGTCTGAGGATCGCATGGCTGCAGCGTCCACCTGCTCTGCCAATGTGACCTGTCTGTCAGCGGTGACAGCGCACAGACACACACTCGCTGCAGAGTTCCAAGGGAGGGTCAGGCTCCGGCTGATGCAAGCTCTCACACAGACAGATGTATATACTTGAGGATATACTTACAGTTTTCAGCGTTGACACACTTGACAGCCTTGACTCTTGACTTCAGGCACGTGTGTTTGCATGTCATCTGTATACGTGCATGCATGCAAACTCTCCCAAATATGTGCACACACAGACATGAACACAAACATGTTTGAAGTAGTTAATTTACCTAATTATGGAGCGACTTCAGTGACTGCAGCACACAAGTATTTGTGCACAGAAATATACAGTGCGGCAGTGGCATATACATTTCCTCATTCCTCCCTGAGGCATGCGGAGCAGGCTCACAGATGACGAGTTAATAGTTAGCTTCGGTAAACATTTTAATCCCTCCACACCGAGAACATGCTCCTCATTAGCCCCTCACTTTCACTTCAACTACAGCAGCCCAGACAAGCAGACGTTCTCCAGTTTATTACTTTATTATTTTATGATTTAGGGTAGGTAGCGGAATAAGATAAGATAAGATAAAACTTTATTTATCTAGGGAAATTGCTGCAGTGATGCAGTTGCAATATAAAGTGGGAAGAGTGCAAATATAAAAGTCTAAGAATAACAATAAGGTGCAAATCTAAAATATACACATACTATGTATATATACTGTACTGTATACATACAATGACAAAGTCAGGTAACCAGTACAGCAAATACAAGCAAACAGTATACACATTTGATGTAAACAAAACACTTTTAAAGCAAGTCATTCAATATACAGATATTATAAAAAAATATTAAATAAGTAAATTAAAAAACACAGCATATGTTCCAGAAACAAAAGAAAATATATAAAGAAACTGAACGGAGTAATTTGGCAATTAGCAGGTATACAAATGTGTAACATAAGATAATGATAACAAACAAACCCACTTCTACTTTTCTAAATTAAATTCTCCAAATTCCAAATCACACAAAGTTGTTTTTAATGATCGATTCTTAACACTTATTTTACACAGCTATCTACAATAAGACAAGTGGAAGCTACAGTATTGCATGTTTTCTCCTTTAACCTTTCAATAATTGACACATTAATGTTCTTATGCCCCTCCGTCAAGTCTTTCCAAATTTAAAGGAAAAATGCAATCAAAAAATCCGTGGGCCGGTACTCACCTGTAGCAGCCGGCTCTTTTACTCTTTCTGTGTACCGTGACTTTTTCTGGTGCACCGGTGTTATGTCAAAGTCTGTTCCCCGGTTAAATAGTGTCTCCCTCCTGTTAAAATGATAGCGCCCCCCCTTGGTGGTTAGGGATAATGGCCCCCTTCAGACACAACGCTGTTTGAGCTGCGCTCACCGCTGGGTTCACCGCTGGGTTCACCAGCACACATCACAGCATGCTGCAGCGAGCTGCTTGCTTCGCCCACGCTTTGCTCAGCAAAAAGTCGTCAGAGACAATAAAATAATGTGTTTCAGAGTGCAGTGGTGCTGTTCTCGCGTTGTGTCTGAAAGGGCCTCAAGGGCTGGTTCAGGTGTAGGTAGGAGGAAACGCATATTGACAGGGAAACAGTATTCAACACAACACCGGCTCTTCTCACGTGCTGCTGTGTGCCCTGAGCGCATCCACCGTCACTCTCTCTCTGTCGTTCAACCACTCACCACGCTGCTCTTATACCAACGACATAATATCTAAACATGTGGATTGAACTTAAACCCGGCCTTGGCCATATTCACTTGGTAGTACTACGAGCATCAAAGCTTGCGTGTGGCATTTTACAAGTTGTTTTCTTCATCTAATTCTTAATGCGGGACAGGGGCGTAAAGTCCCAACTTGGACCCCCGACTTCTGGCACAACTCACAACCCTGAATAAATTAGATTCATGTTGAGAACATCAGCAATATCTCCTAGTGTCTTTTACTCACTGTAGAAATTCAGAATGTAATAATGATTTACTGATATCGTTGACTCACGTCAACGTGTGAATAAGGGCAGTACTGGCACTTCTTTTTTTCCACTGATGATACTAAATGATGACACTAAATACTACAATGATGTTGTTTTCTGGTCCCTTACAGGACGGAATGAGTTGATTGCACGGTACATCAAACTTCGCACGGGGAAGACGCGGACCAGGAAGCAGGTAAGTTCTCTATAAATGTCATTTGAAGCAGCCCCTATTTTTGACCCCTCCAGAAAAAGGCCTCTGCTGCTGAGTGACGCCCCAACACCCTGGGTACCCCCCCTCCTCACTCCTAGACATGACGATTGATTTAGGGCCAGGGCCCAATGCACAGATGCTATAGGATCATGTGTCGGTGTTGGTTCTTCACCACCTCATGGATCTGGTGCTTGTTAGAAGGGGGAAGAAGCTGGGGAATACGGGGACCTGGATGGGAGACTGAGGCGGGACAGGCCGAGGGATTTGGAACTCTATCCTCACTACGGTATCTGATATGGAATGACTGATGTATGGGCAGTGATGGATGTGGGGAGAAAGGGTCCCTGCTAAGTCATCTGGCAGACTCGGAGTGAGAATGAGAAGAGATGAGTGGAGATGAGAGGAGGAAGGCGGGGGGCGGAGAGGGATCAGAGATGGATGGTGGGACAGGTTGGAGGGATAGAGGGACACCTGCTGGTCCAAGAACAGTAAACTGATGGACTGCTGTGCTGCAGTACAGACAGAAAAGATTACCAACATGAGACGGGGCAGAAATAACACAACACAACTCAGAAAATAAAAACAGTTCAGCAATATTTAGTTAGTTATATCTCACATTGCCTGAGGGAGCTGCCTTAACATCCTCAGTCTAGATGTTTTGCTTAACAAGGTTATTTCAAAGGGTTGGAATATCCATACTGAATTTCAGACAAATTTCAGTTTTGTAGTTTTATTTAGACCAAAGTGTTAACAGACAACGGACAGACAGCACCATGTTTAGGTCCTATTCCTAGCTGAGCAGTGGTGGAGGAAGTACTAACACCACACTGTAAAAATACTCTGTTACAAGTAAACGTCCTGCGCTGAAAGTTAATATCTGTAAGTATAATCAGGAAAATGTAGTTAAAGGGCCAGTGTGTAACATTTAGGGATGGTCCGTCATGTTGCACCGCTATGTTTCTACAGTAGCCCAGAACGGACAAACCAAACACTGTGTTAACTTTTCCTGCTTGGGCCGGAGTCGATAACGTTACTCGCTCCCGTCGCCACCGCTCTCTCTCTCGCTTCATCACTCACTTCCCACGTACAAACACACTGGCTCTGCTCCGAATGGTTCTAGAGAGGGCCCCAATCGTATTTTTGCGTCGGCCACCGTAGCTCTCCAACACGCTTGGCACACATGAGAAGTTTTCAATTTCATCTCCTAACCTCACCGCTAGATGCCGCCAGATCCTACGCACTGTTCCTTTAAATTATTAAAAGTGAAACTAGAGCTGCAACAATTAATCGATTAGATGTCAGCTATTAAATTAATCGGTTATCGGTTTGAGTAATTTTTTAAGAAAATAAAAATAAAATAAAATAAAAATTCTCTGATTCCAGCTTCTGAAATGTGAATATTTTCTGGTTTCTTTACTCCTCTGTGACAGTAAACTGAATATCTTTGAGTTTTGGACAAAACAAGACATTTGAGGACGTCATCTTGGGCTTTGGGAAACACTGATCGACATTTTTCACCATTTTCTGACATTTTATAGACCAAAAAACTAATCGATTAATCGAGAAACTAATCGACAATGAAAATAATCGTTATTTCCAGCTCTAAAGGAAACGGAAGCATCTGGAGGAAATTCATGTTGAACACAGGGTTAAAGGATTAAAACCTAAGTTAAAAACTAAGTCATCATTTTAGCTGGAAACATGAATACAATGCTTAATCCCGCTGTATTGTCCGTCTTTCAGGTATCTAGTCACATCCAAGTTCTGGCCCGACGGAAGGCCAGAGAGATCCAGGTGAAGCTGAAGGTACGCTACGTGAGTCAACCTCTTTTTGCTCTTTTATATTCACTGTGATGTTTTGGAAGATTTAACAAGTGTTGCTCCTTTTTGAATGCACTCATGAAGTTAAGGATATGTGGATGTAACCTTGCACGGCGCCTGGATTCTCGTTGTATCACGAATGTCAGACATCATACGAAAATCCATCTTGTCAGGCTTCAAATAACGCGTTTGTGTCCGGCAAGACAGAGCAAGGACCAATCAGCGTCCTGGGAGGAGCTACTGGCAGCTACGAACGTGGTTTAGTTGTGTGTGAGGCGTCACGGAGAGGCGACTGTTCGTTCTAAACAACAATAACCTAAAGATGTTAGCGTAGATGTTGCAATAGCATCAGTTATATATCAGAACTGGAGAGTATTTCTTCATTGAAAGAAGAACAACTAACGGCGCTGAAGGTTTTTCACGATGGATAAGATGTTTTCGATCTTCTCCCAAGTGGCTTCGGCAAGAGTTTGATTGACAGATTGTTCATCCAATCACCTGCCTGAAAGTGCCTGCCCTTTTCCAAACAGTTTCCAGCGATGGCTTTTAGCGATGGTTCAGTGTAAAAAAAAACCTGTGGCGGGTCAGGTTAATGTGGATGTAATCAAATCATTAATTGCAAATCTCCATTTCTTCTCCACAGGGGAAGAAAATAGTCCTAGCTGAGTTAAGGGTGTGATGATTAGTTTGATGCTTTTTTTTTAGTTTAATCAAGTTGAGCAGCAGCAGCAGATGGAAAGAGGGTGAAACCATTATTACCTTCTATTATTCCCTCTTATAATGAAGCTT
This sequence comes from Sebastiscus albofasciatus, assembly GCA_916701655.1. Lineage (NCBI taxonomy): Eukaryota > Metazoa > Chordata > Actinopteri > Perciformes > Sebastidae > Sebastiscus > Sebastiscus albofasciatus. The sequence goes on along the minus strand of CAKAOI010035292.1, from coordinate 2,730 downwards.
CATGTTGTGTTAAAGGTATGTCGGCGTGGCCCCTGCGCTGCCTTGTATTCACATCCTATTAACACAAAGGCACAAACGATTGGATGTTTTTTTAATTGCACCCCCTCTCATTGATGCTGGTCTTAAATGGGATGCTGACACATTTCGATGAAATGTGAACACATTTCGGGAGGCCCGAGGCTTAGTGCGCACGATTATGAACAAGATGAACCAAAACGCAATTGTCAGGAAACAAATTAATCCCCGCATTATTCCTTCCAAGTATTACATTTGATAAGCACCTCAATAAAAGTTTTCCTGTGTGGCGCGCTGAGAGCTCACACATCCCCGTCCCCCCCAGTACTTTCTCAGTTTACATTTCTCGTCCACGCACACCCGCATACTCGGCAGGCAACGGGACTCTCCCCTCTCGCCTTGGACGGCGGCCACGAGGGTTCAGCTGGCAGGGTCCGGCACCGGTCACAGGGTTGGCCTCTGCGACAGGCCCTTTTTTAAATACGTCTTTGGTGTAACTGAGATCCCTGCCACATGTACCCCCCCATATTTCAGCTATGCCCTTGTGTTTGCCAGTTCTGGGAAGAAGAATGCACCGTGTGGCCTTGCCCATTAGGGCTGGGCGGCAAGTGCTTGTAGTCCTCTGTGGTTTGGAAACTGCTGAAGGAGTGGATTCAAAAACAAGAGTGGTATCGCTTTACAGCGTTGCACAGGAAATACACTTTTAAAGCTATCTCACTATTTTAAACTGAGCAGTTTCTATGCAGTTATTGGCATATTAACTTATCACCCTGTAGCCTGCCTTGTCTTCCAGTCTGACCTCCAACAGGAGCTGGTTGTCATCACTAGCTTGCCCCTGCCAAAGCAATAAACTTAACTCTTGACCCAAAGGCCCTTGACTGTAATATCACCTTCTCTTCGGCTCTGGCAGGGATTCACCGATGATGCAAGCTGGCCTCGGTGCTTCACTTCCCTTTTTAGGGCTCTGCTTGTGTTACCGGTTGAAGCGGGGCGCCGGCTTAAATGGAGTCTGACGAGCGCTCTCCGTTTGCGTAACTGTCTGTTTTGTCTCGCTCTGCGTCCCTCTCCACAGGACCAGGTTGCCAAAGACAAGGCCCTGCAGAGTATGGCCACCATGTCCTCCGCCCAGATCATCTCGCCTACGGCTTTCCAGAACAAGATGGCTCTCCAGGGCCTGTCTAGGCCGGCCTATCCCACTTCTGGTGGGGTGAGTCCCTGACCAGTGTCCCCGTCTTATTCAGATTAACCTGAAAGGCTGAGCAGTAGCCACATTTATTGAAAACATTTCTGTGGTTGGTGGTTTTTCATCACCCCATACACTGATGTATGTGTGTCCATCGTTTCCCTGGATGTTGGTTACTTTTATCTTGTTGTGTCTCTTTGTAGATTCAGTTCAGTTTCTGAATTGCACATATCTGAGACGGCTTCCCTTCACGATTTTTCAAGCGGTAGTTTGGTCACAGATGATTTGACCTCTTCAGAACTGCTGTGGCTCGGCTTAGTGGGGATAGCGGGTTCGTTCGATCACGGGAGAATCGCGGGATCACACAAAAATCCATCTCGTCAGGCTTGAAGTAATGCGTTTGTGTCGAGCTCGCCAGACCACGGACCAATCAGCGTCCTGGGAGGAGCTATTAGCAGCTATTAGCAGCTACGGGCGTGGCAACTGTTCATTCTAAACAATAATGGCAGCTCCTGGAAAGGTTAGCAGAGAGAGTATTTCTTCATTGAAAGAAGAGCTGAAGGCTTTTTCTCGATGGAAAAGATGTTTTTGCTCTTCTCCCGACTGGCTTCGGCAAGTGTTTGATTGACATATGGTTCATCCAATCACCTGACAAGCTTCTCAGTTGGCAGGTCATCCTTAAGCTACAAGGTTGACGGTTCAATCCCCGCCTCCCTAATGTCTGCATGTCGAAGTGTCATGATCGAGACACTAAATAATATAATATGATTTGATTTGATGATACTTTGAGCTTGATTTGCTTTGATTGCAGAAACACCTCTCATCTCTGTACTTCTGTTTTGAAAAGCAGAATAAACAACATAAACAATTCATATGTGAGAATTAGTGTCAAGGTGGAGCTGTGTGATATAGTTTGCACTTCTTTTCTTCCCAGTTTTGGCACGGGGCTCTTCCAGGACAGCCAGGAGGCCACGAAGAGTGAGTAGCCATTCTTTCTATACTCACAGTATCCATCAGTGAGTTCTCATGTGATCAGCTTAATAACCATCAGATACATTTCAGTCAGGGACTGAATCTCAGGACAAATTAAAACACATCAGTACAATTATAAAGAAAAGTCCTCAGCTGTCTGACATTCAGCCCCCTGCGTCTTCAGAGGTCAGGCGGACCAATTAGTAGACGTGAGAAGGGGTCATGAGGCCGAGACGGTGCATAACATGCCTCTCTCTCTCTCTCGTCTGTCTCGTCTCTCCAGCATTAAGCCCTTCTCCCAGCAGAGTTACGCCATGCAGGCGTCCGGCCCGACCCCTATAACAGGTGGGTGCTCTTTCTCCACCCTGACTGTGTTGACAGTACGCTGTCACGCCGGCAAAGTGATGAGGCGACGCGGCTCGTGATGAAGAGCAAAGCTCAGAGAAATAACTGCATTTTCTCTTCAGGTTTTTTGTACATTGTCACACTCAAAACCGCACATTCACTGCCCTCTTTGTCTGCAGGTTATGAAAGCACAGCGGGGCTGTCGATGTCTCCCG
>CAKAOI010035290.1:0-18102 GCA_916701655.1 Sebastiscus albofasciatus | reverse complement strand
ACACACGCACACACACACACACACACACACACACACACACACACACGCACACACACACACACACACACCTGGATCCCACAAGTCAATTCCCAGGGAGCTGTCAGACTATCCCTGGCCAAAGACCAGAGGTATCCATGAGTGAGTGGTAATATGTGTGTGCATGTATATGTGTGTGTATGTGTGTGTGTGTCTAAATGTTGTCTAAATGTGAGACAGCGCCAGTTGTGACATTTCTTGATCCCTTTGACACATTCTTAGGGGCAGTGGACAGTTTTTTTTTTGGTAAAAGTGAAAATAAATAAAAATAAAGTAACACATATTCTATTGTCCTTTGGCCTGCTGCCGGTTTGATTGGCAGAACTCCTCAGGGGCAGAGAAAATAGTCACACCTAGACACCTGTTTGGGCTTGGTGAGTGTGTGTGTGAGGGTGGTATGATGGACATATTTCCTCAAGGCATTATTGACAGATGTGGTCATAATTATATGAATTTGACCCAAACGAAAAGCGACGGTTTGACCCTCGTGCCAATTTAATTTTGATCAAAATTTCGGCCGGTTCCATAGAAAGCAACTTTCTGACCTTGTTTTCTAATTAAATTTCACTTTCTAAACGGCATCACTGCAGCTTTAAAATTATTTTCTTGTATGTGGAAATATATATATGTACACAGGCATTCACAGAGAAGATGCCGACTACGAATTACGTAGCACTAGTATGAAAAAGCTATTTCATCATTACGAGAGCTTAAATCTGAAATTATGTGCTATCATAATTTGAAAATATAAGATACAGATTTCATAATCACCGCATACAAATTTCAAGTATAAGATAAATGATTAAAATAAATAAAATCTCTAAATACAAAATACAGATCTGATAATTACAAGAAAGAGATGTGATAATTACAAAATTCAAATCTAATTCAGATTTCATAATTACCAGATACAGGTTTCATAATTATGAGATAACTCATATATAATTAAAAGATGATTAAAATGATAATTATGAGAAACAAATTTCATCATTACAAGATAGGAATCTCATAACAGAAATATTCATAATTACGTGTTAATAACAGATAGAAATCAGATAAATACAAATACAGATTAATACAATTTAATATATGACATAAAATATACAAATACAAGAAACAAATCTGATGATTACAAGATACAAATCTTATAAGATACAGACATAATTATGAGATACAAATTCCATAATTACAAGATACGTTTCACAATATACAGATGTCACAATTATGAAATACAAACTTCATAATTACAAGACCAAGGTTTTGTAATTATGAGAGACAAATCTCATAACTGCAAAATACAAATCTCAGAATTAAAAGACATAATTCTTATAGTTACAAGGTACAGATTTTATAATTACGAACACAAATATCATAATTACAAAATGTAGATCTCATAATTACGAGACACACATTACATAACTACAAGATAGAAATCGTATGTTTACTAGATAAAGTTTTAATATTTTATTAGCAGATACAAATCACATAACTACGCGATACAGATCTCATAATATCTGATATCATTATTAAGAGATATGAATTTCAGAATAACAAATATCATCATAACAAGATACAGATTTTATAATTATAATAAATAATCATTTCTAAATTCAAATCTCATGACTACAAGATACAAATCTCAGAATTTTAAGACAGAGCAACAACATAAGATGTGCTACATGGTATATTTAATTTAATTATGAATATTCCTAGCATTAAGGTCTCTACTTGAAATGGTTCACCACCCGGTGAAGAGGAAGAAGATCCTCACCTCTCTCAAGAAGGAAGGAGTGAATGATCGAGAACGAGACTATAGGTCGATGAAACTTTCTTTTCATCCTACACTCAAACAGTAGAGGTTGATTTACTTATTTATTCATTTAAAAAGGATCCCCATTAGCTGATACCAATGGCACCAGCTAGTCTTCCTGGGGTCCCAAATCAAGTACATTACATTTATCACATACAAACTATATAAAACATCATATTTGTGTTACGCTAATAAAATAAAATTTTTCAAACATACATAAATTCCACATTCATTCACATCTTCCACAACCATTTGGCCTCAAGGCCCATCATCAGGGAAAAAGAACGAAAAACCATACATGACCAACACTGGACTATCAATCAGCTGCTTCAGTAATGTGTTCTTAAATGGTGTCTGAATGAGGACTTGTTAGAGGATTAACAGATGTAAAGAGTGCAGCTATTCCAGTGATTGATGGCGCCATAAATGTCTTTTTTAAGGCATTAGATTTTGGGTGAGGTAACATGATTTGACCATCACCTGCTGTTCTAATGAAATGACTATGAACGTCCCTGCATTTGGTAATTTGACTGTATAAAAACTCGGTTTTAGTAGAATAAATGCTGTTACTAAAGAATGTGACTGTACTTAAAGTAGCAGTAGGCAGTATATTTTTGGCATCGTTGGGTAAAAATTCCATTATAACCTTTCAGCATATTGTAATTCAAGTGTTCTGAGAGATAACTAGACTTCTGCTCCTCCTCATGGCTCTGTTTTCAGGCTTTAAAAAATCTAGCCCGTGATGGGAGACGTTGACCAATCACAGGTCATTTCAGAGAGAGAGCGTTCCTATTGGCTGTGCTCTGGTCATGTGACCGGAACTTGGCATTCCTTCACCAGATTTCACAATGGCGGTGGCGTCACAAACTTTCTAATTTTATAGCTAAACAGTACACTACAAGATGATTCTGAAAACATTTGAGGAGAGAAATGGGCATTAATGTAACAGAATATTGATTCATATTTGATCAGCGCTGCCTAGTTTGACAGTTTGGTCGGAGTTCGTGAGTGATTGACAGCCGGCTCTCATAGACAGCAGACCTCAGATCAGCTCTGACTGATTGTTTTCCGGTATGTGAAATCCGCAGATGCCGTTAGGAGCACCGGAGGACAGGTTACCTGTTTCATTTACTACTGTCACAATATAGCGACTGTTTTATAAAAACACTTTTTTTTAATCATATTTGCTCCAATCTCGCCTACTTCAGCTTTAAGGCAAGTCTTTTCTCTACTGGTAACCATGACAGTTTATGATGCATGCTGTCCGTGTTCGTTCTTATGGGGTCAAGCAGCTCTGTTTTGGGCAATTTGTAGTTTCCTCAGTACACTTTTTGATGCAGAAGACCATACAGGTGAGCAATAGTCCAGGAGGCTTAAACTTAAAGATTTAACTACTTGTCCTAGAATGTGTGCTGGAACATACGGAAGGCATTTTCTTGCCACGGACATGCCATTTCCCATTTTCCTGACAGTTGTGTCAATGTGCTCTACCCATGACAATTGACTGTCTATAGTTAGTCCCAGTAATGTGACCTTATCCACCTGCTGTATAGGTTACCGTCCAAGTGGAGATTCATTTAATTCAAGTTTATGTATCCTGATTAATAAGAAGTTACCCTTTAAACTTGAATCTTGTGTTAAAGACAGCAATGGGCGATTTAATTAAGGGTGCTTACTGTCGTTTCCCTTTTTCCCGGGTGTTTTTTTTGGTTGAATTGCTGAGTGATTTGAGGGTTATTCACTTCAGCTGTTGCGCATGGTCTGGGGGGGCGAGGGGGGGGACTGGCTCTTAAAAGATAGTTGAGAGCAACTTGGTGCATTCCCCTCTTTGCCAATCATGGTGTGATGACGCCCTTTCTGTAGGGCTTAAGAGAGGTGGGAAATTGCACACCCAGTGTCCTTATGATCCTAACTGTAACATATATTATCAGCAAAGCCAGACACTCTGGTCTGTTATAGGCCCTTTTGAGATTATGTGCTCTTGAGTGTTGACCATCCTAGGTGGGGAAACAAAATAAATACCCTTTAATTAGTTTACCTGCACTAGGACGTTTAGGGGCTATTTGTGTAAGGATCTGGCTTGCCTCATGATAGCCTAACGCCTGCAGGCTGTATTTTGTTATTCTATTCATTTGTTGATTTTCACTGAACCCCTTTATACCCATTTCTTTTGGTCTATTTCATTTGGGGAAACATTAAAGGAGGGTAAAAATAAAAATAAAAGCAATATTTCAGTTTCCTTATTTGTTTGTTATTGTAGAAGCAATTGTGCCGGAGCTCCTCGGCACGTACTGTGTGAACAGTTCGATTGATTTACACGGGGCGCCAAAAGGACGCGGACGACACTTCTCCTAAAACTGTGGAGCTTCCATTCCTGATGTTAATTGGGGGTTATACTCATTATTATATACATATGTACACATTACTTTCATACCCCGAAATGTACCCAACATCCCAACATTTTATCCCGGCGACTGGGCTGGAATTTGTCTTACTGACTAAAGTTCCCAAATACCATCGTCTCTCCAGTTAGACAATTTTGTTGGCGTCTTCGTGTAAATGACCCTTCTTCTTCTTCACCGAAAACATCATCAACACGCCGACTTGCTTGTTGTAAATCGGACATGACACAGACTTTGTACTATAGGGAGCTGGCACGGTAATGACCGGTCTGAATAATTCAGACATTGGCGTTCTCACATACAGCTCCTCTGGGTAGCGTCTAGATAAGTTCACGGTTGCAGTGCATGTGTGAAAGAGGCTAAAGTCAGTAGGGTGAATAAAGCAGACTTCAGTCTCAACAAGTCAACACAAGCATCAATGTCACACAAGGTAAACACACACACACACACACACACACACACACACACACACATAAACAGTCTTCCGAGTGTCTCTATCTAATCCATGTTTCAGACAGGTTGTGTTTGCTGAGGATGAGGCAGTCTGTTGGCTGGCCTGTGGGATATTGATGCCGGCCCAATTCTATTTGCCACTTCCACCTTTCTTTCTCTGTTTCTCCCTGTCTTCCTCCACCTGTCCAACCTCTCTCTCTCTCTCTCTCTCTGTATTGCTCTGTCAACACTCCCCACTAAAAAGGAGTGAGAATGTGAGATAAAATGGGAGGAAAGAGCAACAAAGGAGGGAAGCATATGACGAAACAGAGGGTGGCTATGGGATGGTTATTTTTCTTTGTTGCCTGTTTGTCTCGGTTTCTGCCTCCGGCTGTTGAATGCCATGCCTTATGCTGGCGATGTCGAAATGGACTGTACTGCCGTGTGTTTTAGCCGGGAGGTACCCGGTGTTTCGACTTAGACTTCTTTCCTTCTTTTTCTCACAAATGGGCAGGTGCTTCAAGCTAAGACCTAAATAAGGTACGGTGGGTTATGATGTTGGATAAACCATGTACGTTCATTCAGGTGGAGAACTGCAAAGAGAATATAAGCTCATTTGATTTATGGTGTCCATCTTAACGTATATAGCACATACTCTGGTGTCTGAACGCATCGCCAATGAAATCACAAACAAGACTTTGTGAAGCAGACCGAAAATTAGTAAAACCTTTACGCAAAGCATGTGACATTGATCCTATTTTTTCTTAGTTCTTTTCTGTAATATTTTATTTCATCCCACTTTCACCACACCAGTATATTGAGAGTTTATAACCACCAAGATAAAGACATTTCAAATGTTAATTCATGTACCATATAAACTCAATAATACTAAATTACTTGATAACACTGTATAACTGTTTGTTCTGAAACATTTATTAACCATTTACACCCATGCACAAATCATTCAGGTGGGTTTAAAACTATTAATATATGTGTTCAAAGCGCATGAAGACAGTATTATATATATATATATAAACAGTACATATATGATTACAGCTTAGTTAAAATGTACATCATAGTGTGTTGTATAACATACCATTTATTCATTTTATATATGCTGCTTATAAAAACAAAAAAGGGAGTTCATTCATTCAATTCACAAGATTTTTTAAATACATTTTTCAATAAAAAATTGTATGCCCAATACAAGTACAATTGTTGCTCAAAGATATATTATTTGTAATCATATAAATTTTGTAATTATTTTTGAGGAGGTAATTTGATTTTCAAATGGATGAGACCGTCCCAGAGACACTATGCATGCACATTTGTTTCTGTGTGAGTGTGAGTATGAGTGTGAGTGTGAGTGTGTGGGTATTAAGAGGGCAGCAAAAGCGCTGCACAGCAGAGGCTATGAAAGCATGTTGCTTCTGAAATTTAATTTTACAATAGGAAGTAATGATGATGCTATGCTAAATTAGGGCCAGCTACCCCAAACCAAAAGCACTGGTCAATTTTGATTTTGGGGCTATTTTGCTTCCACAACATGTTGTCTTTCAGAGTAGTGGAAAGAAAACATCCAGGATACACATTTCAATGTTTATTTTACTTACGTCTATTTGTGTCTGTATATTTCTACCAAAAGTTAGCATGAGGTAATGCCTCATTTGCAAATTTAAACTTACAATTTCAGTAAACTTGTAATAAAAAAAATAATTGTCTTAATGGAAGTAATCAACTGTGGGGAGTTTCATGGTGATATCTAATAGTAAAAAAAAAACAAACACCTGTAGTGTCTTGCAAAATGTATGGGATTTTACAATACATATCTTTAAAGGCTGTTTTCTCAGACTCAGGGACAGAAATCTCCACTTTAGTAACACTAATCAATCAATCAATCAATCAATCAATCAATCAATCAATAAATCAAAGTTTATTTATATAGCACCTTTCAAACAAGTCAGATGTAATTCAAATGGATTTAGAGACTAATGCACACCAAAACAACCAATATAAAAGTTTGTTGAATAAGAAAGCAATAAAATATGGGTATTTGAGATAATAAAAGATAAATAAAATACAAGGAAATAAAAATAACAATAAAAATAAATAAATAAAAATTATGAAACTACAAAAAATAAGCAGATTGTAATAAAATAATGACATTTTAATAAAATAAAATAGAATAAAAGAGATAATAATGAGCAGGAATAAAATGTTGATTAAAAAAAGAGTAAAATAAACAATATAAATGATAATGATAAATGAAATAATTATAAACAATAAAATCAAACATTCCCGTTTCATTCCGATCTATATTCTGAACGTTTTCACAGAGGGGTTTGTTCATATATCATTCATAGCCTGATTTATTCAACATTTTATCCTTAAAAAACACGGACATGGGAAAAAATAGATTATTTTTATGGCTGTTGACAGTATTTTCTGAATTATGGAGTGAAGCAAATCCAAAATATGTCAACAACCTGGCTTTTGCAAAGTTCAGAGGCCGCAGTTCAGATTTCAACTATATTTACTCCAATCCAATCCAAATTTATTTATAAAGCACATTTAAAAACAACAAAAGTTGACCAAAGTGCTGTACAATTATACATAAAACCATAAAAACAACACAATAAAACAACTAAGATCAATTTAAAACCAACAGGACATTAAAATAATAAAAGCGTTAAGACCAATAGGAAAGGAAAAAGGATTCTCTCGTGCCGAGCCAAAAGCCAAGGAATAAAAGTGTGTTTTGAGGTTTTGATTTAAAAACAGGCAGTGTGAGGGACAGCCCAACATGTGGATGTCGGTCACCCATGAGCTTTAACTTTGACCTGGGGACAGTCAGGAGCAACTGGTCAGTGGATCCGAGCGTCCTTGATAAGAGATGTGGTTTTAAAAGGTCTGGGAGACGAGTTGGAGCTTGCCCATTTAAAGATTTATATGTTGATAGTAAAATCTTAAAATCAATCCTAAAACGTACTGAAGAGAAGCCAGAATAGGGGAGATGTGCTCACGTTCACGTGTACCAGTTAAAAGACGAGCTGCAGGCGAGACAAAGAGGCTTGGCTAACACCAACATAAAGTGCATTACAATAATCAAGACGTGTGGTGATGAAAGCATGTATAACCTTTTCAAAATCATTAAAAGATAAAAAAGGACTTAACCCTGGATAAAAGACGCAGTTGGAAAAAAGCTTGATTTCACAACTGAGTTTATTTGCTTGTCCATTTTAAAATCCTTGTCCACTATAACCCCTAGATTCTTCACAGATGGAAGAACAAAGGGTTCAAGCGGGGGAAAGGTCCATGTTGGGGTCGTTTCTGCCTCCATTGTGTTCCATAAATAATCATTTCAGTTTTGTTCTCATTGAGCTTGAGAAAATGTAAAGCCATCCAGTCTTTGATGTCTTTGAGACAGGCTAGCAATGTGCCCAAAGAGTTGGAGTTATTCCTCAGTTCTTAGCCTGTCTTTGACACCTTCCTCACAAGGGTATTTTTTGGTCATACTGTTAGGAAAAGCCCAACATTTCATTCTAAACAACACAAAGTCAGATCTCTGTAACACGGTAAATGTAACGTCTTCAGTTCTCCATGAATTACTAGACATTATAAATTAGATATGATAGATTTCAGATCCCCTGCATATTTACATTTCTAACAAGTGTTTGATAGAATAACTCCCCTTGGTGCCAAAAAAAAAAAAAAAAAACCTTTCAGGAAACTGGTCGAGTCAAATCCTTTCATTTACAATGCAGATTTATAAAACCACACACTTTTACCAGGATACTTTAGATGGTTCAGATTCTCTAAGACAGCGGGGCACTAAAGAGGGCTGCACACTATTAGGCTCCAAATAAAAAAGTTGGCCTGAGGAAGATCTTGTAGATCAAAACGTTGCCTTGAAAAGCGTAAAAGATGAATAAACTATTTATTTGGAGTGTGCATATCTCTTTTGTGCAGGCTTGCAAGTATTTGTTTGTCTTGTTTTTTTTTGAGTACATTTGCCTGGATGGGCGCACATTTGGTCCTTCTTCAGATTTCCTAAGAACCACAAAAGCCTTATAGAAAATAATGTGTCATAATATGTGTTACAGACTCCTCTTTCAAAGCACTATATGGGGATTTTGAACTAAGGGGCTCCAGGCAGTATAGACAGTGTGGCAAAGTATAGTGTTTCAGATGGATAGGCATGAAATATAAAATGTGCTGTTTATTTTGCTAAAGTGAACTGGAAAGGTGGGCCCACTGTGCAGCCATCACTCCAGGCAGAAGGTGTCAGGCAGACCAGGAATTAGGCAGTGGACAACTGTATTGTGTTGGACAGTTGGAGGCGAGGAAGTCCTGCAAGCTCTTTGAGAACGGTTTAGCAGACTCAAAGCTTTAAAGTTTATTCTGTTTTGTCCACCTTCTACCAATGTCTTCATTATTTCTTTCTGCCACACTGCACCACATAACAGACATTTAAAAGGTCTTGCCTATTTTTTGCTCTCCTATCTGAATTGAAATGAAATCTGAATTCAGGGTTATTCCTAAACATATTTCATTACTGCTGGTTTGGAGCGTTGTATGCCCTTCGCTTCTTTGGACTGTATTTATTTTTTTTTGTTCGAGAAAAGATCCTATGTATGCTGATAAAACTTATAAATATTTCATTTGGAATTGTGGATGTATTTGTATTAACCGTGGCAGTGGGTAGGTGTCTGAATATTAAAGGCAATCACAGCAGTGATTTATAAAGTAGCTGTTTTCTGCCACATCAAGTAGCTCTCCTACATCCTGCTGTGTTGGTTTCTTATTTATATATTTTTTTCACCGACGTTTTTGGAGAGGGGACAATAATTTTTTTCATCAACAATTTACTTGATTAACACTTTGCCATTGTGTTTGCATGAACAAACCATTGAGCCTTACGGCCGGGCCTCACAGGGAATGTCAGCAGCGCGTGACGACTGCGGAACCTGGTGTTTTATATTTTAGGTGTCCATGTTAACAGGTTAGAGCAGCCACGCTATGGCTCGGCTGCGTGTCAGCTGCATCTCTCTCTCTCTGTGTGTGTGTGTGTGTGTGTGTGTGTTGTTAATTTCTGTGGTGATGTGCACACATGCTGTAAGAATAAACACATTCATTGCACAATGTAAATTTATATGCGTCTTATATTTATTCCAAATAAACCAGTGTTATTGCTTGTTTAAATGACAATCGCTCCATTTTCTGTACAACAGAGGACTTGTCCTGTGAAGGGAACTCTTATTGCAATAGGAAAAGAGTAAAAGCTTTCATGAACTTGACAATAGGTGGCATCAAAATGTTCATGGAAAGAGATATGGTCCGATACACGTATTTCTTCGCACTAAAGAAAGCATTCAAAACATTTTCGTACTCGAACAAAAAAAATTGTATATGTAATTCTATAAAATACTTTTACAATGAACAGGGTCATCGCTTTTCATAGTGTATTACACATACACAAAAAAGTAGAAAAAAAAAGTAGAATTTATAGATCCCAAATGGAGAATTGAATGAAAAAAGCAATGTCCATTACAGTGATCTTTTCAAACGTAGCAGGTAATACATACATCATATTAAAACCAGCACTAGTTGCATAAACAGTAAAGATTTTGTGACTTTTTGTGATAAGCTTTCAGGTGTAATTTGGTTTGCATAGCTCAGGGGTCTTCAGCCTGCAGCTCCGGAACCAAATGCAGCTCTTTAGCCCCTCTCCAGTGGCTCCCTGTGGATTTTTTTTAAACAAAGTAGTGGAAATGAATAACTGTTTTTTTGTTTACATTTTAATTTTTATCTATCATTGTTGTAGGTCTATGGTACGATGGAGTATTAGGGCCACATTGAGGAAAATAAATAAATCTGAGATTTCGAGAATAAAGTCATAATATTATAAAGTAGTAATTTTACAGTTTTTAGTTATTTTCTTATTTTCTCATAAATTTATGACTTTATTCTCGTAATATTATGACTCTTTTTCTTGTAAGGTTATGACTTTATCCTCATAACATTATGACTTTTTTCTCGTAAAATTATGACTTTTTTCTCGTAATGTGATGACGTTATTCTTGTAATACTAAATTTTTTCTCTTGTAAAGTTATGACTTTATTCTTGTTATATTACGACTTTCTTTCTCGTAAAGTAATGACTTTATTTTTGTAATATAACGTCATTTTTCTCATAAAGTTATGACTTTAATCTCGTAATATTGCGACTTTTTTCTTGTAATATTGTGACTTTTTTTCTCGTAAAGTTATGACTTTATTGTTGAATATTATGACATGATTATGATTATTCACGAAATCTCAGATCTTTTTTTCCCTCAATGTGACACTAATACTCCATAGTACATTTGCACTTTGGCCCTCACTGCATTAGACTTATATACTATATACTTAGACTATAAGCTGTGTTACCTTCATCACGATGCTCAAATGTTTTGCGGCTCCAGACAAATCTTTTGTTTTTTTTGCCTAAAATGGCTCTTTTGATAGTAAAGGTTGCTGACCCCCGGTACAGCTGAACAATGGGCTCTGGTTGTTTTCACATATCTTTAATGGGTATTGACTGTTTTTCAGACTTCACAAGTATATGCATCGGTGTGCTTAAATGGCTTGCTATAGGCATGATATTTGTGTTCTAATTATCTTTACTGGGCAGCTGTTCATTGTTAGTGGTCATTCACAGTGATGTAAAGCTGCTTCCTGTGGCATCCTGTTTCAAATGAAAATGAAATGATTTTGGGGTGAAAAAAGATAGATAGATAAATAAAGTGAGGAAGCCTTTGAGAAGAAGAAAAAGTCCACAGTGTGGTGAAGAAACGGAGGCAAAGTTTCAAGCATCGGCTGATGACTGAATATGAAACAATTATGGCAGAGATTTGGGTTGAGTGGTGGAGAGGCGATCCTATTAGGGCTTTCAGGAGAAACATGTCATTTCATCGACAGTGACAGTGACACCAGATGTCATTTTAATTGACACTATGCCATAGGAGAGGAGGGAATGAGAGAGAGAGAAAGAGAGAGCCAAAGAGAGAGGAAGAGAGAGAGAGGGGACCAGAGCTCGAGTCCTACTTCCCCCAGGGCGATCTTAATTGGTAAAGTTAGGAATATAACCTATGAAATATTAAATATATAAAAGTAGAATATATTCACTCTATGCTGGGAGCACTTTCACTCAACAGGAGCTTTTGCACAGTAGTGCACCTAATAGGCAAAGTTGGTAAATACTTCTTTTTTTCATATACCATTGTTTTGAAAAAAAATGACACCCCCTCTGCATTAAATAATCATAAGCATACTGAGCGGACTTTCATGCATCTAGACATCCTATAATATACAGTGTGGAGCTCCACTGAGAGGTAAATGCACCGAAATTTTCCTTTTTATTGAAAGTAAGATAAGGGGAGGAGTTTATACACACATTTCAAATGTTATCATATGATTAAATGGGCGTTATCAGTCTTTATTATTACAATTGTAATGTGTCAGATGGGTGAAAGTGAAAGAAACTTAAAAACAACACGTTGGAAAACTGAATGAAATGTTATACGTTCACGCTTCTTTACGTTTAGACAATAAAACAACAGTTTCTTTAGGTTTAGGCAACAAAACCAATTAGAGCGCTTTCACAAGGTGACATTTAGTCAGTTTTAATCAAAATCTGGTGCGGTTAAAACCCCTGGGGCGGTTCGTTTGGACAGTTGTGAAACAACCAAACAACCGGTCCGAGACCGCTTGCGAGAAGTGATTGTTTTCTACACCACCGTCCAGCAAATATTTCAGAATAAAAGCCTTGTGTTAACAAAAGAAGGAATTCTGTCCACAGAAAAAAAAAACACTATAGGGCTTTTATTTTGAAATGGAAGCAGGAAGATTTAAAAAAATGTTCATGTCCGTGACATATTCTACAGATACTCAATGTGAAAAAGATTTGTATGAATACTAAAAAGTAAAAACATTCAATGTATGGAGCAAAAGGTTGCTACATGAGGTGAAAGGTAATATACAGTGTTCATTTCCTTGCCAAAAAACTCCCAAACATTAAAAAAAACAACAACATGAAGTGAAGCATAATTTGTGTGTTTTTTGGCAAAACTGACTTTATATATATATAAAGTCAGTATATATATTTTATAACTTTAAAATATTTTTGTTCAATGTGTGTGTTTTAGTGTTCAGTGTTGGGGCTATCCTTTTTAAATTGAGCCTTTATTGCCCAATGGTATTTTTTTTTAACAAAAATTATAATAAAACTGTGAAATAGAAGCACACGTGTGTGGATTTATTATTATTTTTTTAATAGCATGGTAAAGAAAATGTGTTGTGGGACAGATTTGTCCCGGAACTGGCCCAATGCTGATCCTATAGTGTAAAATTTGAAATACGGATATATGCCAGATTCAGGCTGGATATAAAATCATTTGAGTGAGCTGGGCCAGTTATGGCCCAAAGCTGGTACAGGAATTGGTCCGCTGTGCAAGGAAGACACTGGATCCATTTTGAAGAGCCATGCCAGATGCAGATGATCTGGCCCAGTTTCATTTTGCTAATGGTGGCAGTGGCGGGTGTGCTGTATTGTACGTTTGGAACACCAGTGCGCATACTGGGAGTATAGTCTTTGCTCCCCACATGTAAAAGTTTCTATTTAACGCAACTGGAAAAGAACAGGAAACATTCTTCTACAACATCTGACAGCATGACCAGTGTCGGAATGAGCTTAGAAAGTTGCTAATTGTGCTAATTGGGAGACAAAAGAACACTGCAGGACTTGGACAAAGCCCAAATAAAGCTAATTTGTTTTTAACATTGTTAACGGCAAGAGAATATTACTGAATTCCAAGAAAGTTAGAATGTCAGCTTCAAATTAGAGGCCGATTTATTTATTTGTTAGGACAATTACTTAGGGCCAATTAGGACTTTCAGCCAATTAGCCTCCCTGGCTTTGAAAATAAATAAGTGCGTTCCCTGGAGCTGTTTACGGCAGCTGTCTGCTAATAATTACTCGGAGCATTTGTCTGTGCTTTACTACTTCTAGATGTCGGGTTTTAGGGATGTGGCATGTGGCACGTGGGCTGGGTTCTTAATTCGGACGGTGATTCAATTATTCTAATCTATTATATTATTATTCAGGAGTATAGTGGAGTTTAGGCTGCTGTGCTGTTTTTGCATAAAACAGTTTTCCTCCTTTTAGGCTGATATACATCATTATGACGTGTCTTTATTGTATTCTCTCAAGTAACTTTCTCTTTCTCCTGCTCACATACATACATATTTTCTCTTCCTTGCCAGAAGGTATTTGATGACTGGTGAATCCTATTTGTGTGTGTGTGTGTCTGCGTGTATGTGTTTCCAACAGTGCAGTATGCAGTGCTATGTCCGACAACAGGACCAAGAGCGCTACATAGTGACTGATGAGCTAAATACAAGAGGGGATAGAAGGATATCTGACGTGGAGAGGAGGTTGTGTTGCTCTGGCTCTATCTATCTGGCATGGAGAGGAGGTTGTGTTGGTCGGGCTCTGGCTCTATCTATCTGGCGTGGAGAGGAGGTCGTGTTGGCTGGGCTCTACCTGTTTGGCGTCGAGAGGAGATTGTGTTGCTCTGGCTCTACCTATCTGGCGTGGAGAGGAGGTCGTGTTGCTCTGGCTCTATCTGTTTGGCGTTGAGAGGAGGTCGTGTTACTCTGGATCCACCTTCTCACATATGATCACATTACATGTATTATTTTTTGTCATATGGATTGTCTATGTTGTATTTTCATCATGTTGTTACTCTGTACACACGACATCTAGTGCACATCTGTTCATCCTGGAAGGGGGATCCCTCCTCTGTTGCTCTTCCTGAGGTTTCTAACATTTCTTTCCCTGATAAAAGGAATTTTTTTCGTTAAGTTTTTCCTTTTCCAAATTTGTGATTTGTGATTTTGGGCTGTAAAAATAAAATTGACTTGATGTGACTTGACATAGGCTCACACATAAACTTTGAAAGTTTTGAACGAACAGAATGCACAGTAAACAATGAACACACACAAACACACACCCACACACATTGAGCAGTAATTTCTCTGTATAACTGCAGTTATACAGAGTGGATTAGACTGATTCATCGAGACAGTACAGTACTGTTATTCAGAATGTCTGGTTTGATGGATGCAATGCAGTTTGATTGATTCCATGCTTATTGTAAATTGAATCAATCCTGCTCTGTTTGCCTGTGGGAAAAGCTGTCAGTGTCCCTGATGGTCCAAATGCTTCTGGAGAAGCTTTTCCACTCTGACACTCTGAAGAGTAATATTCTGGTTTAAATAGTTGTATGTCAACATTACTCACTTGGATATCTTTGACTTTCAGTAATACTGCACTACTGGAGTTTCCTTTGGAAATGTGAACTGACCAAGGGTTGGGTTTCTAACTATATTTACACTGCTTATAGTATAGTACAAAATTATGTTTAGTTTACTGCTGACAAGGGTTGTCAGGATTCTCCAAATCCACAATTCAATTTGATATTTGATTTACACATGCCATTGTTAGGCTATGGAGTCTTGATTCATACAGTTTTATGCACCTTCTGCTGTCATTTACACTTACAAACTTACACTTTCCGGCTTACGGATCTGTACCAGCTTTGGGCCATAACTGGCCCAAAGCTGGTACAACCTCTGGCACAACCTCTCCCCTATTTTATTTCCAGCCCGAATCTGGGATATATCCGTATTTAAAATTTTACACTAGGATCAGCACTGGGCCAGTTGCGAGACAAATCTTTTTTACAACGCATTTTCTCTAGTGCACTATGCATATACGTAACAAATGTTTAACATCAAAATGCTGTTGCAGTGTACGTTTTTTGTTGTTTTTCACTCTTTTAAAGTCAACAAAATGCAGGAAACAAAGTCTCTGAAACTCTGAAACTTGACAAGTATGCTAACCACAAGGCACTAAAGTTAAGTCTCTGAAGCCTAAACTGGCATTTCAATGTAATATTACACAACTGGTTTGGTTTATCATATGTTGCACGTTGTAGAAAAGCTATTATGCCAAGAACCTACGAGAGAAGAACCAACTGCTGCTCAACAGAAGTGGTGGAAGGAATGGTCAGATCTTTATATTCAGTAAAAACAGCAATACTACAATGTACAGATACTGTTACATGTCAAAGTCATGCATTCAAAATATACTAAAAAAGTACTCATTTTGAGGAATGGCCCATTTCAGAATGTATTATAATAATTATAATTATTAATTAATAAATAATGCATTAATATGTCCTGGATGAAAATCTGTGTTTGTTTGACCCAACTATTTACCCTGACTTCGTCCCTAAGTACTTTCTCGCCTTTTACCGTTAGTTGTTTTGAGCGTCTAATACTGACGCTGATGGATTTACATTGGAGTTAGTTGAAAGCCTGGTGCGTCTCATACAGATACTAAATGGTGCCTCGGTATCAGAGGCAGAGGGCCACTGACCAAGCGTCAGTATTTAACGTGTTGGGAGTGAAATCGGTTTGATCCAGAAGACACTGGGTGTGTCGTTTCACACTTTCCCAAGCTCCGTTGCAACCCCATCCATTACTGCGTTTTATTCCTACCATCAATCTATCCATTACTTCCATTTATTCAACTCTACAGTTTTCTCCATGTGTCTTTCCCACCATCATCTGCCTATCTCCCCATGCTGTCCGTCCCTTCTATGATTCTTTGCATGTGTCCATCCATCTGTCTTTCACATCATCCATCCATCGCACCTCGTGTCAATTCTTCTTTTTCTCTCTCTCTCTCTAGCCATCTGTCAATCCCTCCTTTCTGGAGGCTTTTTAGTCCTTTTTCCTGCTCTCAGAAATCATGGCCTCGCTCCCTGTGGGGAAATTTGTCCTGATAAAATGTCACTCATACACACTCACATGCAAACGTACTCATAAACACTAACGCATGCACACGCGCTTATACACACACAAATACGCGCACGTATCCAAAAAGCCTGTATTTGTCCTAATAAAACGTCAACCCGGCAGCAAAATGAACTGTAATGACTTTCAGGCTGTACTAATGGCCAATAAATCCTGGATTAGGAAGCTCACACGCACTCTCTCTCTCTCTCTCTCTCTCTCTCTCTCTTTTCTCTCTCTCTCTCTCTCTCTCTCTCTTACACACACACACAGACACACACACGCACACACAGATGCACCCACACAGGGTCATGTTTCATGGCGTGCTGCGCTGGGTTCATTCAGGAGTCAGATGGGTAAAGTTTTAAGCTGTTTTCTGCTGTTAATGACTGTTGTGCTGACTTTTATAATAACAGCATGGAAAGAAATCAGCAGGAATTAGCATGCTAGGATCATTTAAACCAATGATTCATGATGACTGGGGCTGGAAGCCATACACACACACACACACACACACACACACACACAGATACAGCTTCATGCACACAAATGCTTCCATCAGAGAAATTCACTTTATGACAGTTCAGAGTCATTTTCCGGCTAAATGTACAAAATAAAATCCCGGAAGCAGTGTCTCCGTCGCCTTTCATTATCAGCCTAGTGATGGATGCATTTCATCGCTTTATTTTAGAGAGAATCAGCAGGACAAAATGAGAGAGGAAATTGTGTATGAGGGATATTTTAAGGGGGGATGTCTGCTGTATTAGTCAGACAGTATGTGGAGGAGAATGATCACTGAGATTACAAATAGAAGGGATGATGTGGCAGCAAAGGAAACAGAGCTTTATTTGGATCAAATGAGAGAAAAAACAAAATTACTACAATTTTATCTGGTGTGGATTTGTGGAACTCCAAATGAGGCGTTATAAAGCATCATTATGTACGGTATCTGTAGATGAACTGTAACTACTGGAAGCTGAAATGTACATCAGGTTGTGATTAAAGTGAAACAATGTCTTCTTTGTCCTCTTTCAGTAGGAAAACAATAAAATAGTTTGGGACGTGCATCTTTTTTGACAGGTTTCACTAATCCAAACAAATTTATTTTCAATTTACAAGCAACAATAATTTTTGGAACACGATGCTGCGTGAAACCCGTCACTGGTTACAGAGTGTGGTTTCTCTAATGAGTGTCATGTGTCAGACTTCCATCCTGAACTCCGGCTGCTCTCTGTGCTCTGAACACCCACACTTACAAACATGTATCAGGATTATTATTATTATAAAATAGTAAACTAAATATCACAATTTAGTTCATCATTTATTTATTTATTTTTCTGTTATCAGACATCTAAACTAGCACAAAGCGGTTATTTGTTGACTTGTTAGTTATGAATGCAATTGAATCAAATCACTATTTTATCGTAAATTATATTTTGTTGGATTTGTATTCCTCATTGACATATCAGTCACAATAACTTTACAAACAGTTGACAAAAATATATATATTAGAAAGAGGAG
>CAKAOI010035288.1:0-12367 GCA_916701655.1 Sebastiscus albofasciatus | reverse complement strand
ACCCTAACCCTAACCCTAAACCCTAACCCCTAACCCTAACCCTAACCCTAACACAAGCTTATCAATGCCATCTACATATAGATATAGATATATAGATTTTTTTTAGATATTTTACAGCTGCAACTCATGATCATTTTCTTTATAATAATAATCAGCCGATTAGCAATGTGATAAATTGTTTGACTCATTAAATTCTGGAAAATTGTGACATATACCCGTCACAATCTCCCAAAACCCACAATGACGTCTTCAAGTTACTCGTTGTGTTTGAGCAACAGTCCAGAAAAACAGAATTTAATATCACATAAGACAAATAGAAACTGTAAATCCTCACAATTTAGCAGCTGGCGTTTTTGTTTAATAAGTGACTTCAATGATGAATTGATTATCAAATTAGTTGTTTATCAACTAAATGATTCATTTGACTAATCCTGACAGCTCTAATATAGTTTTCCATCTATCTAAAAAACAAATTAATATAAAAGATTATCTGCTTTATTCTTTTATTTTAACAGCATTTTGCTTTTTTTTTTCTCACTTCTCACCCAGAGTCTCACTTAGTCATCCTGCCCACCCCCTGACGCCCCCTTCATTAGTAATACTTACAGTGCATTGAATGCAGGGTGCAGCCAGATTCCTTCAGTCTGCTGCAATCAGAGGCAACAGATGACTGTTTATCTCCAAAAACAGTTAGAAAACAATAGCTGTGAAGGAAAAAAAAGAAAGGCTCCAGTTTGCTTTTACACATTTGGTGTCTAAGCGTGGTGTTTAAGCAGCTTTCATTTTATTTATTTATTTATTTTTAGTTAATCTTCTTTCAGTGCTTTAAGTAGACATTTCAGCGCTACCTGTGGCTCACTTAGTCAGATTTTATTCTGAAATGGATCCACTCAAGTTACTTTCAGGGCACGATCAGTCAAATTAGCCAATTAAAAGCATCTTTTCCCTCCTTCCTGACTGTGTTCATGGAGCTTTCGTTATCACTGCAGAGGCTTATCTGCAGAGACTGAGGGAGCTATGTTAAGCGTCGACGCTACTCACGGTTATATAACCAAGCCAGAAATAATCAAGTCGGGGAACTCTGACCCTTAATGTGCCTTCATTAACACTTATCTCAGATTAAAGGACCTGCATGGCCATTTATAGACTATATGTTGTACTTACCGTGGCATTGATGAGATTGTGCTTCAAATTTCTGTTTAAAAGGGAGTTTGATTCAGGCGTCAACCTCCGGATCTGAGCAGTGAAGCCAATGCTGAAGTGCCTTAAACCTGCATTCTTTCTAACAGCCAGCAGGGGTTGACTCTGAGAAGTCTGATTGTATAGAAGTCTATGAGAAAATGAGCCGACTTCTCTCTTGATTTATTACCTCAGTAAACATTGTAAACATGAGTTTATGGTCTCAATCGCTAGTTTCAAGTCTTCTTCAATACAGCGTGATGTTCATTTAGTACATTATGGTCCCATTTAGAGTCAAATAGACCATAAAGCAGGGGATGCTTTAGGGCGGGGCTACCTTGTGATTGACAGGTCGCTACCACGGCGTTGTCCGGTCTGGGTGTTGTCCTTATTGAGCGTCCGGTTGTACTTGGTTGTAAAAAACCAAGACGGCAACGGCCAAAAAACAATATTTTGACGGCCAAAATGCCGAACCCGAGGCTTTAAAAACCGTGATCAAAGAACGTATATTGCCAAGAAGTGAAAGTCAATTGTTGGTTCCATTGCAACATCAGCGTCCAGCAGCAAAGCTACACTTCCCCCATTTTAGACTGAAAGCAACTACCAGACGCCAGTAAAACGTCTGCCTACAAAGTGCCCTACAAAAGTAAAACAAAATTATTTCTATTCTATTGTCCTATTCTACCAAAATGGCCTGTGTTGAACAATGAAATATTATAAATATAATACGCGTTTTCAGTCCAAGTTTCATCTCTTACCTTCTATACTCTTCAATGGACAAACCAATGGATGACGTCACGGTTCCACTTTGTATATATATTATCTATGGTTTGATTTCAAAATAACAGTTTGAAAAGACGACTGCTTTTCTTATGATTTGATATTAAGAAATTAGACTCTTTTGTCCTTGCTTTGCAAATAGAAACATTTACTCAAGGTTATGATGAAACAAACAGGATATATTGTTTTAGACTAGAATAATAACACAGGAAATGTCTTGAATTGTTTCAGTTTCCATTCACCTTTCACCCGTGACTCAGACTCACATCAAGAATTCATCACCCACTATGTTTTTTTCCTTTCACTATATATACTTTCACTTTTACCCAGAAATTAAGCCGGTGTTTGTGCAGCGGCGGTGCGTTCAGGTACTGTACATCAACACCAATTTGTGGTTTCAGTCCAGCAGTTAGGAACAACAGGACGTTAACCATCTGCAGAAACATCACAATCATAGAGGTCGTATTATTTCAGTCTCCGACCTTAAGTCTGAACAAACAGATTTGTGACATTCCTTAGTTAGACACTGGATCGGCATGCGAGACAGGTGGATTTTACATTTTTGTATGCCCAAAAGAGGCGACGAAAACGGAAAAGTTTCAGCCTCACAGGAAGTAGCAGGGAGGCTGGGGAGAGGAGTGATTCACTTGTGCAATGCTACATATGACTTCACTCATACGTAAAGAGGTAAAACCGCCCTGCATTCCTAACATATGTCCCAAAGATAACAAGTAGAATCAGGCTGAGAGAAGGAAACAGACCTAATAAGGAATATGTTACTGTAACAATAGCTGTAAAGGGAAGTCCACCCACTCATCATTATTAACATCCAATGTGAAATCCAGTCACTAACCACAGTAATGCTGTGTTACTTTGATAATTTGTGTGTTTGCTTGCTCGCCGTTTGACCGGGAGTTTGATGGAGGGTTGATATCAGTTTAGTCTCTGTGTGTTCAGGTGATAGTCTGGTCCGGCAGCTACGCGTTAGACTGAGGTTAGCCAACACCAAAAGAGGAGAAATGAGACTCTCGGTTACAAAGTTGCTGTCCAAAGTTTTAGTCTTATGTACATGATGTGCTGCCACGAGTTAAGCCTTGAATCACCTGTTGTCGTTCAGAGTTGCATCTTCACTGTGAGGACACGACTTCTGTGCCGTTGTTTGCAGTCAAAGGACTAACTTTTGATGGTCATTTCCACTCAAAACCACAATATCCCTTTCTAAAAACTACACATTTAAAGGTCCCATATTGTAAAAAGTGAGATTGTTATGTCTGTTATAGTATAAAGCAGGTTTAAGTGCCATATAAATACTGTGAAAGTATTGAAACGTTCAATATACGGAGAAACAAACAGCCCGTATTCAGAAATTGTGCATTTGAAACAAGCTGTTAGGATTTCTGTCCATTTGTGATGTCACAAATATACAATATTTAGACCATTACATGGTTTTAAACGTAAACATTCTTAATGTGTCCCAGTTTATTTCTGGTTGCAGCGTATGTAAATGACATCAGCTGACAGGAAGTAAACACGGGCCCAAACTGTTGCCTAGCAACGCAATTCCGTTGTAATTCCGTTGAAATTAGCTAAAACGGAGCGTTTCAGACAGAGGAGAAATACAGGCATATTCAGGCAGACAGTATGAGGAAAATAAAGGGTTTTTTTTAACATTACAGCATGTAAACATGTTCTTAAAGAAACACAAAATACAAGTATGAACCTGACAATGAGCATGATATGGGACCTTTAATAGACAAATCCGGTGACCGCTTTGTGTGTTCCACAATCTAGCGGCGCTGCCATTACTGCAGTGGAAAGTCGTAGTGTAAGGACGGTTGGAAAGGTAGTGACTCACTGTCTGCTAAACAGTATTGGCTGGTGACTTTCAGCCGAAAGCGTTGGCGTTGGGCGTACGGTTGACGTAGATAATAAACACAGATTAGCAGACGGTTAGCAGACACTTGTTCTGTTTGTGATGCCGACCGATTAATGATGTTTACTTTGTGGTCATTAGGTTGTCCCTAGTCAGAGCAACGAACGTTATGTTCCACAATAACGCCACAGTTAGTTGATTGAGTTTAGAATTTTATTCTGTGGGACCACCGCAGCTCCTAGACAGGGTCTTTAGTCCACTAACGTTAGCTACGCTAGCTGAGCAGTGTGAACATAGCTGATGTTACTTGTTTCATCATGTTGTTAGGCTAAAGTCAGGCAGCTGAAAACCGCTCAGGTTCTTCCCGAACTCCTATACATCGTTGTCAAAAGTAATGTTACGTAGAAAGTAAAGGTAGAAGAAGAAAATTGTACACTTATTAGGACAGCTTGTATTCAAACGTGTGCTTAGAAAGGCAGGAGACTTGATGGGGTTGTGGGGGATTTGAAGTTGGTTTGAAGTTGTTTAAAAGGCGCCTTTGGCCAAGTTATAATTGTCCAAATACAGTGCTCCAGGGATGATGTATTTATGTAGCCCAGGGAAAAATTAATAATGACATGAACCAATTTCTACGTCCACAAGAGCAGAAAATAGGCCACCAGCCAACGGAGCTACATACGTTAAGTTATGTTTTTGTTCTGTGATTGATTGTTGGGAACATGTTTGGCCTTTGAGAGTCATCTGCAGACTGTCCTTTGATAAAGAGCTATAAATGAACTTGAACTTGCACCAGCGTCTGTCTGCGTATGCTCTCTGTAATCTGGACAGAAAGCAACGAGTTTGACCTCGTCCTCTGCTTTCTGTCAACAGCCCTTCGTGAAAATGTTTACGAGGCAGGTTGATGGAAAAGGGGGCTTTCAAAATACAGGCAACAAATATTTATTGGACAGTAGCGAGTATCAAAAAAATGATTTAGATTTTTCCTTCAAGAGTGCACAGTTGAATAGAGAGAGAGCTGCGCACCATATGTGTGTGGGATCTGTCTTCTTGCCCTGCAGCTGTCCTCACATGATAGTTCAGACCACCATAAAGTAGACGAGGCCTTCCTCTTAAGTCTCAGCCCGACAAACAAGGTCACTGTGTTTGAATGTTGTAGCCAATAAACCAATAAAACCGTGGGCCACTTCTTTGCAGAAACTGTGTGCTCCAGTTTAACTTCACTGTCAGAAATGGGACAAGATAAAACGTCTCCAGGATATTCTGGTTACGTGCGTCTCTCACAGCTTGTAACTATGACTCGACTCACGCAACGGGGAAATGATGTCACCGAACTAGGCCAACGTACTGTAAGCGTAACGCGGAGCAAAGTGCATTTCATCTGAAAAAGTCCAATTATAGTAAAAAAAAAAGAGGCATGTTTTGAGGCTTGGGGGAGCAGACAACAAGCATTGTGTACCGGAGGTCTTTAAGGCGTGCGCGGTTCTGGGTCGACAAAAGAGAACACAGCGGCTGACTCAGAGGAAATACCTTTCATCCGACTGACAAGCCGCTAAAGAGACACAGGAAGAGGCGAAACTGGAAGAGATAGCACCGCCGGGAGCGACGGTCACCGAGGGACAGCGTCCAAGCCCTGACTCACTCGGCCCCTGTTGCACAGCCCACGTGTCGTTCCGGTTAAATGGGACAGACAGGACGTCCCCAGCTCTGCGCTGTGAGGAGGACGGGGCAGTGGGAGTCGTGTCACATGAGGAAGGCCGTAATTAGATGTTTCCCTATAGTCGTGAAGAGTGTTGACCTCGCTTCTCGGGTCGCGAGGAGGATTTGGGATCTTGTGGTTTGACGATGGATCTTTCTCCAACTTCTTGTGTGGCTGATTTGTCCGAGAGGAAACACCTGTAGTCCGCTGAATAGACTGACTATTAATATCTCACAATGTGATCATGGGTAGGATGGTGATATTACATAATTGGTCTGGAGTGACATTAGATAATTGTTGCTTTTATCTGAACAATGGAGTCTGAATTGATGGAAACGAGCTCAAAGCTCAGTATCTGAGCGCCGTCAGCACGGTGAGATAGCGGTTGTTTGACTGGCGTTCTCATCCTCGCCCTCCCAGTGGACTAGGAGGTGATATGAAGGCCTGCTGGCACTTTCATTTGCCGCGCAGAACATTCCAACAGATGCTCACCGGTTTTCCAGCTCCAGCGGGGTCTGTCATCTGACGTGGAGTTAAGACATCAGAGAAGGAAACACAAACATGGCCCTGACCCACGATCCCCCTCACAATGGGACTCCCCCCACCCCATCCCTGCAATAAAATATGATGAACGGTCAGTAACTTCCCACTCAGGCGGGCCAAATGCAACCACAGCGCTCGCTGCTCAGACGCCGGGTCCCCTGTTGTACTCTACTGTACATATTTGGTGCGCGCGCGGTCAGGAAACCCCACAAAATGACTACGTTGTATTACGGCATGAGACACCAGGCCTGACCATAAACACGGGCACATGACAGCATGGAAATAGCTTTGAGGAATTCCTTAAGGTTGAGGGAATGCCTAAACTGGGCCTGGTGCTGAGCACAGTGAAAACAAAATGGTTCTTAGCTTCAGTCTTATAATGCTTTGTATCCTGCAAACTAGGTCACTGTACAGTAGCAGCAGCCCGTTACACTTTCATTTAAGTAAACATAGAAAACTGTTTCTTAATTACATCCATTCTTTGGGCTGACATCGTTATAAACCAAAAGTGAAAATCTATATGTATGTATATCCAGTATGCATACACCGATCAGCCATAACATTAAGACCGCTGACAGGTGAAGTGAATGACATTGATTATCTCGTTACCATGGCACCTGACAGTGGGGGGGATATATTAGACAGCAAGTGAACATTTTGAACTTTGTGTTGGAAACAGAAAAAATTGACCAGTGTAAGGATGTGAGCGACTTTGACGAGGGCCAACTTGTGACGACTAGACGACCGGTTCAGAGCATCTCCAGAACTGCAGCTCTTGTGGGATGTTCCCAGTCTGCAGTGGGCAGGACCTACAGAAAGTGGTCCAAGGAAGGAAAACCGGTGAACCGGCGACAGGGTCAGAGCCGAGGCTCATTGATGCACGTGGGGAGCGAAGGCTGGCTGTGTTGTCTGATCCAATAGAAGAGCTACTGGAGCTCAAACTGTTGAAAAAGTTAATGCTGGTTTCGATAGAAAGGAGTCAGAACACACAGTGAGGAGCAGTTTGTTGCATATGGGGCTGATAATGTTATGGCTGATCGGTGTATACATGTATATAATATCTCTATAACCACTAGGACTGTCAAAGTTAACGCGATAACGCATTCACGCAAATTTGTTTCAACGCCACTAATTTTTTTAACGCATTAACATTGATCTTTCGGAGGTTGCAGCGGGCTCAAGGTTACAGCTAGAGAGAAGAACTGGTATCATATTAAACTGGAAATCCATGTCATACTAGCTTGTCATGAAGGATGCTGAATAATGCTCCAGACTTACGCTGTGTTGTGGCAAAAGAAAAACTGGCATGGCCTCAAGATCAGTGAATGTAAATGGGTTCTATGGGTACCCACGAGTCTCCCCTTTACAGACATGCCCACGTTATGATAATCACATGCAGTTTGGGGTTTAGGGTTTCTGGACAATATCTGTCATTGTTTTGTGTTGTTAATTGATTTCCAGTAATAAATATATACATACATTTGCATAAAACAGCATATTTGTCTACTTCCAAGAGCATTAAATACTTGACAAATCCCCCTTTGATATACATTTTGAAAATAAATGATGTGCGATTCATTTGCGATTAATCACAATTAAATATTTGAATTGATTGACGGCCTTATGGAGAAGAAATCAAAGTTGAAAGGAGAGTGAGTATTGGATCTACATGCGAACATAAACACAAGTCCAAATGCTAATATCGCTCTGTGCTGTGTCATCATGTATTCCAGTGGGAATACATGATTTGTGTTTGTATTTTTGGCCATTATTATGCTCATAGACAATTTTAGACTTGTTCCTACAATTAACTGTGAATACTGTGTGGTGACACCACAATGCTAGGTAACTACAGTACATCCCTCCAGCTATTACCAGAAACCTGTGAGTGTGTGGTGATCACTGGGAATACAGTACGAGCAGTGATGGGCTCTTAAGACGATCAAGACTGAAATGCAAAACGTGTTCCTCAGATAACCACTTAGATTGTTTTGAGAAAGGAGAGCAAACCCACAAGTGTGTTTACCCATGCTGCTCCTCTATAAACCAGTGTGTTATTCCATCTCAGCATCGTAGTGTGCCCTATTAATTTGCCTCAAGTAGAGTTCATTTGGAAGACACAGTAAATCCTACCAGCGTTTCTTTCTTCTGCTCAGAAGACTGTTCAAAAAGCCAGTGTTTCCCAGAAACCTGAGCAGCGGAGGGAAGGAAGGTGCGTGTGGGAGGACGGCAGAGAAAGTTAATTTAGGGAAGATGGTCGAGGGGGAGAACCAGTGAATCACCGGCAGGTCAGAGGTCAACAGGGTCCTCGGGGTGCTGACGTCACACAGCAGTGGGAGGGTGGAGGGTTAGATGGTTAAATTTAGAAATGACATCACAGTGTCAGGACATCCCATCAGTTGTTTCCTCTCGTCTCAGCATATGTAGAGTTTAATTCCGAATCCTTTTGAGAGTTGTGCTATCTACCCGCGATGTTTGTCAGGAAGGAGGCGATTAATGAGTTACTGTTTTTAGGAATGAGTCATCTGACCTTTTGCTTAAAGAAGAGCTATTATTTTAAGAATAGCTTCATGTCACCGCCTCTGTGGGAAGGAGAGAATGCCACAGAAATGACTGTTTATGATGTAACATTTCAATAATCCTGTGAGACCTGTAAATCTGTAAGCCATGTTCTACTCAAAGTTCATTCAGCAGCAGGTTGTGATTCTGGATACGCCACCCTGCTCAAACAGTCTTGTTGCACTGCATTGTAGTCTATTCTTTTCTCGTAGCATGGACTGTGAAGAGAAACAAGCCTTTTGTCCTCTACTACTATGGATGTTTGATATTTTAAAGGTGCTATAAATAATATTTTTTATTAGGTTCAGTGATTAATTGCATATTGTCCATAGTTAATCGTGATTAATCGCAAATTAATTGCACATTTTGTTATCTGTCCAAAATTTATCGTAAGTTTGGAACGTTATTTAGCCTAGTATGACATCGTTGGTATCAATGGATTCCTTTGGTTTTCTAGTTTCATATGATGCCAGTATCTTCACTCTCGTTTTAAGACTGAGCCCGCTACAACCTAAAAATCGCAAGTTGCATTAATGCATTAAAGAAATTAGTGGCCTTAAAAATGAATTTGCGTTAACGTGTTATTATCGCGTTAACTTTGACGACCCTATATTTTATATTAACAATGAATCAAATAACTATGTGTAATGTGAAAGGTGTCACTCGTAGTAACAAATCCACAGATAATTATCACCTGACTCCTGACCTGCAGTTTCCCCCCCACTCCAATGGAGCGTTTTAGTGTCTTTCAGCTTATTGTTTTGGTTTTTACAGGCCACAGTGTTTACTGTTTTTTTTTTTTAATGTCAGTCTTGCTGCTCTACAAGTAGCTATATTCAGCAAAAAGCACATAAACAAAGTTAGTAACTAGCTTGTGAACACAGCTAAAGAGCCAGATATTTAGTTGGTGGAGAACAAAACAGAGCTAAAAGGAGAGTGAATATTGGGTTTACATTCATCAAGTGACCAGAAACACGACTCCAAATGCATTTTAAATTTGCTCTGTGTTTATTGGATGTATAAATAGGCCTCAGTTTAGCCATAACAACAATATACGGTGATAATATATCAGTGCTGCCCCCAAGAGGCCAAGAAATGAATTAATTTATTTTTAAGATCTGTGGTTGGCGACCTTTTTGAATTGAAACCCCTTTAAATGAAGCAACGTCCACTTGTGATCCTTCATTAAAGGTTATGACCTGAGCGTAGATGTGATTTTTATGCCTCTGCGCTAATGACAGCAGTAGGCAGAAGGCATTATGTTTTCGGGGTGTACGTATGTCTGTCCCGTTTCGTGGTCAAAGGTCGCTGTGACCTCACGTCCATCCTATTCTCAGGATATCTCAGGAACGCCTTGAGTTAATTTCTTCAAATTTGGCACAAACGGCCACTCAAGGATGAATGATACGATTTTGGTGGTTAAAGGTCACCTCTAGTGGTAGTTCTAGTTCCTTCTCAGATCGTTTCACTTGAAGGATGTTATTTTAAAGGTCCTGAGAGGGTTGATGTTTTTTTCTTTTCTTGTAATAGTTTTACAAGAAAAGAAAAAAGAAAACTTGGAGAAAAAATAATTTTGTGAAACAGAAACATACTGTATGTTTTTCTTTCTTATCCTTTTAATTAACTTCTGACCCCTTAGATTTATCTTAGGACCCTTGGAGCTGTCCTTTGCTAAGTAAACATCTGGACATGACATCATGTGTCTGCATTTGCTACGTTGCCCTCAAGACAACAATAAAATACACCCATCTCGACGGAGAGATCCCACACACTTCTCCAATGTTTGTTTTGAGCTCTGATACTCTGCTGTTGGGAGTTGTCCCCTTTAAAAGCTCTTCTTCTGGATGGCTCAGTGTTTCTGTGGGTACTGATGAACCTTCCCCTGGTTGAGACCAGAGGGTGTGGGCTTTGTTGACCATAGTTCACCATGATTTGCTGTACAAACCACAGCAGGAGGTAAGTCATCCCACATTTATTTTTACGGCTGGAATCCCCCATTAACCAGACGGGAGACTCTACACAAACATTTATGCACAGCATGGAAACGCGGTCGCATATCGCAATTCGTTTTCTAGCTGTTAAGAAATTCATAATGTTGTTTAGATAGCTTGCAATAACAGCGTCTTTGTTAAACTTGCAGAGGGGATCTCCTCCCGTTATCTGAGTCACATCACAAATACTCGACCCTGTGTTGCATTTGTTTCTTTGTTTCTCCTGGAGCTGTTCATTTCATTTAGAAATGGATACCTACAGTATGGTGAACTAATGCAAAACCCCCCAAAAGTCTGTTGGCTCTCCAGCACAATGCCTTCTCTATTTAATGTGATATAGTGGATATATCATGTCAACATTTCTGTAGCGTAGTGATTCCCAACCTGAGGGTCGGGACCCCCAGAATGGGGCACAATAGCGCCACTGCCAGACCATTTAAAAAGCTTCACGTTTACATTACGGCTCATAACTAACTCCTGAATCATGAGGCATAGAAGCGGAAAGGATTGATATGGATTCCATTGTTCAAGACAATTCTTTCAGTATACGTTTCAGTAATTATTTCACTATATATTTCTTGCAATAGAGCGCTCCAGGGATGGCGTATTTTTGTCTGCCAACCAGGAAGTTAGCATCACCCTGAGTTCCCCCGAGAAAAAACCAGTGGGATTATTCCATTGGGTTTTGGATTATTGCAGAAATTAAGCTTTATGGCAAACAAACGTTTATGATACAAGGTACATATTTTGTTCGTAAGAATAAACAACAAAGCAGACAAGTCGGCATGATGACATTTAAGTAGTCTCATTTAGCCACTTGTTAGCAAACGTCTTTTTCAAAGACACATAAAGGCTTCAAAGTTCACAAGCAAGTTATTTATTGATGTATTTTATATCATAGAACAAAACTCTTAAGCTTGTGTTAACCACAGGCATTATTTCAGGCATCTAACTAAAAGCCCATTCAAAAATCCCATTGACTTCCAGACGAGGGAACCGGAAGTGCTAATATGCAAACTCATTTCCGGGTTTTAGAGCTCATTCCTGTGGCGCTCTATAGTAAATGTGAAATGGATTTTTTTGCAAAAATAAATAGATAAATAGAAATAAAGATTAATAAACAATCACAAATTGCCAACTTTGTTTTTTTTAAATTCCATACCATTCTCCAGTTGCCAAATTATTCTGTATGTGGCCTATTTAAAGTTCCTGTGAGGAACTTTTAACTGGTTATGAAACTGTCTCAATGTAATACTGCTGCCTCTGTATGACCGGCATAAATAAACAAGACTGTCAGCAAGAAGATTGGCTATTTTTATATACAGTAGTTATTCTTAATGCTTGTTATCGGTGACGAAATCATGCTGGTTCACCAGAAAATCCTTCAGCTCGGACTCCAGCAGGGCCTCCGGCAGCGACCATGACCTATGATTTTAAATTTTTAGAATAGTCATTCAATTATAAAAATCAAATAGTTTATGTGATTATCTTCTTGTCTTAAAAACTGACTAGTTTTTGAAAAATGATCAACTAGTTCCAAGTGACAGACGTGGATCTGCAATCGGAGCTCCAGCTTATAAGATAATAAATTCCAGTTATTGAAATATACTCAGAGGATTGCACAGCCTTTCCAGTGATTTATGATAATTAAGTGCATCACAGTCGTTGCTTTCATATCGCTGTAGTGTATTACAGAGAACCTCCCGTTCCTGCTGCTTGCACAGCCGGTTTAAATACAGGCTAGGT